>JAUKNK010000326.1:320000-490000 GCA_030765055.1 Mantis religiosa | reverse complement strand
CATTTCTGAAAAGGCTAATCATGAACTTTAATGCGTAAAGCACTTCTTGTTATATCGTCGTATTTCTACTCGTGCTATTCGCATTTACGCGACTTTCCCAGCATACATAGAGCTTGGTTGCTTGCTGTTCCATTCTAACAGTATCTACACTACTTGCAGAAACACCAAGGAGATCAGCAGTTTCTTTGTCAATGTTTTTTTAACAGTCGATTGCGGTCTGTTCCTTTAAATACCGCAAAACAATTCCTAATCATAGAATAGCACTGTTCCTTAGTAATTGTTAAATAAAATGCAACTTAATTTAACAAAAAATTAATAACTTGTATAATTTCATCCGTCTCCTTTGTAATCTGTACATAGTATATTACATTATAAGTATATATCTGTTGTAAATATTCCTTTAAAAACTCACGAGCACAGAACACATCTATACCACATATGAAGTACAACGATAAAATGTCAGACTATTGCATTTATAAGAACCGAAACATATGCATACTTTTCTCTCTCCGAAATTAGCACGCGAAGGGCAGTGATCAGAAAACTATTTACAGTGTACTTCAAGGAGAGGCTTATGGTAGGAATGCAAATAAAAGAAAATGCCCATTAAATTCGCTAAACCAATCAATATATTGACCTCTTTTTGTCCAAATTTCTCGTTTCTGCCTATCTTCCCTCAAAGGTGTTTACAACAGCATCCAACTAGGTTGACTTAGATTATAGATTATATAGTCCACAGGATTGCTGGAAACATTTTGTCATTGTTTAAGAACAAAACAAACCGCTCTCCTTCATATTCTGTAATGTTTTCACGCCACTGCTCTTTACAGGTATAATATTTCATGCAATCTTCATTAAGGAGAGTTCTATATGCAAGTTCAAACCCAGGACGCATTGCACTTTCACTAGAATCTGATTCAGTTATATTAATTGTACTGTAATGTTTCACTTTCTGGCTATTTAAATGGAAAACAAGGTTTCTACTTGCTGTTTGGAGTTCCCTTACTGTTAAAGTAGCCTTCCTGTATGGAGATGATGTGAGAATTGCTGATATTTTGCCTTCCTCGGCACTTATATTTTAGTCCCAGGTGCAAGATCGGAAGGTGAGTGGTCAGTGTTGGCTTCTGCGTTCCCATTCTCCTGTGAAGAATGTTTTATCAAATTACTGTGTCCAGATATTGATGGTAACTTTATGGTCAGGAATAGTTCATAATTAATTCAAGGATTATTCGGATAGGCAAACAAGGACCGGTTTGAAGTTTCTAAAAATTAAGTGGAAACGTAACAAGAATCAAATTCGGAAGGCGAACAAACAGATGCAGAGGAACCATCCGCCACTAATGCTTACGTCCCGCCTCGAATGTTATAACATCAATGCTAGAATGGTGAGTAGTTCGCTCTGACCGTGGGACAACTTACGTTTCTGGAGTGCAAGATTCCAGTGAAGTAAACACAAGAAAAATACCTGGAGATGAAGTATCACGTCTATGTCTGGGATCGACGCATGGAACATTCTGTGGAGGGGCATAAAGCTGTACAACTACAGTCACTTACATATACTACACAAATGCAGAGCTCATTGAAACAAATGATTTATCATGAATTTGGTCTTCATGACGCTGACAATTTTCGAAATATTCGGTGCTTTTGATTACAATTTTTAAATGCTTATATATCTTGATAATGCTAAGCTACATTCCTGTGTTTACATGACATTTGAAAGGACAAGCACAACGTCCTACGTTTTAAACATTTAACATCACTTCAGACTTGTTCTCACCTATATACAAAAATATTTAATGAAACTACCTTTATGTTTATCTTAACCTTGTTGTAGATAGAAAAACACTCCGCGGTAGAAGAGAAAGTAGTGTTACTATGACACGTAAATTTACCGACATGAAGATATATAATACAGTAAACGTACTCTTGATACCATTTCTGCCCGTTAGGAGATACAATCTTTTCAACGACTGTGCATTGCTCTCCACAGATGGCACTACATGCAATATACAATACGCTGGAAGGAGATTGTACGTTTTTCTATGTATTATAACATATTTTAGTTTAGCTCTTTAGAGGTATTTTTGTCTTCACTTTTTGTATACTTTATTGCAATATACAGCTGAAGTAATGTATACTAACACAATAATGGGTGTACAAATATTTATGTTTGAGAAAGGTAGTCTGCCAAGGCGGATTTATCTTCGTCGCTTTCGCAAATCTGTGTGTGTATTCAATTGAAAATATAAAGGCAAATCTTTTATGGAACTTGTATCCAGTTAAAATCAAGGAATTATTTGAAAGTGCTAATCTGTTATGTCTCAGGAGACTTAATGGGCTTCACCCCTTTGGACGTATAGTGAAGAGACCACATAACCGTTTCCAAAAGTTTGAGATAAGTACGTCACGTTTATAAAACTCAGTTGCTAATCACACGGCTTGAGATTTGGTCTGGAATCACACAAGTTTCACTGCTCCAGATGCTGTCATCATGTATTTAGTTCATATGAATTTCTACACTTACTGTTCAACCGAGTCTTCGTAGAAGACATTTAACCCCTATGATATTTTACTTATTCTGTGTCTATTGTTTTTGTGTGTTGTGAATTTTTAAAGTTGCTTCAATTGGCACTGCAAATAGATCAATATAGTACGCATAAGGCTTGCGGCAGGATCTCCCTCACAGCCTGTAGCACGTATCTGGACTCGACGTCAGGACTCCTTCCTCTGTCTCTGC
Source organism: Mantis religiosa (assembly GCA_030765055.1). NCBI lineage: Eukaryota > Metazoa > Arthropoda > Insecta > Mantodea > Mantidae > Mantis > Mantis religiosa. The sequence goes on along the minus strand of JAUKNK010000326.1, from coordinate 487,260 downwards.
CGCCACTAGTCCGTTGTCTGCGTTGCCCTTGCCTCCGGCTGATGTAATCTTCCTCGCCTACATGGACTCCTTGGTTTCTCAGGATGTAGGGTCGAGACAACTACATACATCCGATATATTCTGAACTTTGATCTAATCGTTTATTAACACTTATGAGGAACCCGAGCACTTACAGATATATGGAACATCACCGGTGGTGACAGCCTACAATAACACTGCTATAACTGAACTTAAATCGACGCGGCGCATGGTGAAAAAATTAAACAAGCCCGAGAACACACCAGACGAAATTAACAGAATGGAATGGAATGGATCGGGACTGAATGGTCTTATAAATAATAATATTATACTTCCATTTGACATATCTGAAGTAAGATTAGCCATCAGGGATTTAAAACCAAAGAAAGCACCCGGACCAGATAACATATGTGCAGATGTCGTGCAAAATCTAGAAAATCAATTGGCTCCATACCTATGTGCAATAATAAGTGTATGTCTGGCTACTGGTAGGGTAACCTATTGTTGGAAAGAGGCTAATGTTATAATTTTATGCAAAGATAAAGACCGAGATCCCATGAATCCTAAATCCTATAGGCCAATCTGTTTGTTAAATACGCTGGGAAAAGTACAGGAAAAGTTATTATATAATTGCATACATGAATATAGAACCATGATAGGAATGACAAACTTACAATTTGGGTTCAGGAAGGGAAGGTCCACGGAGGATGCTATAAATGAACTTGTGGAAAACGTGAAAAAATAGCAATAGAAAATATGTGGCAGGAATCTTCGTGGATATATCTGGAGCTTTCGACAACCTTTACATATCCGGTCACGGCCCTTTTAAAACGTACTTCAAAAGAATAAAAAGGGAAGAAAGTGACTTATGTGAGCAATGTCATGTTATAGATACGCCAGAACACGTTACATTTGAATGTAAATCACATGAAGATTTGGTAGGAGAACAGCGTAGAAGTCTAGGAGGGAAATACATATGGGATATACTAAGACAGTTAGACAACTTTAATATCTTAGGAGAAATGGTAGCCTTAATATGGACTAGAGTGATGGAACAGTATCAGACAAAAAAAAAAGAGTGACAGCAGAAGGCAGAAGAAGGATTGCCGGCGTAGAGAGAATTAGGCGTTCAGAAAGGCTGAGAAATAGAAGTATTTGAATGAGGATAAAAACTAAGATTTATAATTAGGATTGTATCTGCAAAAATATCAAAGGAAGAACTAATATGATAATAAAATATCAATTAGAATTATAGAGAAATAGTCCAGGTTTTGAATCTAGATGCCTGGATAAAAGTTAGGCAGAATTTATTTTTTATTATCTACCCCCTATCTAAGTTAGACACGATATCAAACATCATTTCAACAAAAGCTTGGGAACAATATATAACTTCTAAGAAATCTACACCAATAGAACTGGCTATACCTGCAACAACTCGACAAATAAGACAATCATCTAGAATCCAAAGACGAGAGATGGAAGGAAATCTGAACATAGGAAGGGATCCAATTGATGAAGCGACACCAGTAGAAGAAGAGGATTACGGAGATTTTGAAATTGAAAGCATCTATGAGTTGGGAGGAGAAGAGATAATAAACCAACAAGGTGATATAGACTGAAATCGGACTGACTTGACAGCGATATATATATATATATATATTTGAAGAGAGAGACCAATTTGGAAACAAAAGAAAAAATAATTAGGATAGTTGTTGGGTTATTTGACTGCAAAGTTTAGCAGTCACTTAGGTTATTGTTTCTGCAAACAATTAAAAGTTATTCTTATAATTAATAAATTTATAAATGAAAATAAGAAAGAGTTAAAAGGTTCCGATATAGAATCTAGGCATCGGAACATAAGAAAACAGAGTTTATTTTTTTATTTTTATATTTTTTTTATCTACTTATCCTTATATACTGAAACACGGCGCCACAAGGAAAAGCTAGCAGTGTGTTGGCCTGACTTAACTGTGCATCTCAAAAACTGACATACTATGTATGGTCCTATATGTGCTGTTTGCGCCATGATCGTCATGTGTTTGTCGGGCGCATGAATATTTCACTTGGCGCCGGTTATGCGGCCAGCTGGTCATGTGACTCGCCAGCGCGCATGAAAATAGGCTTCTTCCGGTCGCAGGGTCAGACATGTTTGAGACATGTAGAAGATGTGATGTGTTTCGTTGTGTGGCTGAGTGCAACGTTGTCGCAATGAAAAGACGTTTTTTAGTTTATCTAAATGTTAAATGTATTGTCTTCTTAATGATTGTTCATATAAGAAATGTAGCGTGTGCAATAAATTTATCTAGAGATATGAATACAGCTCTATTGAGTACAGTCCATAAAATCAGTTTCCTTGATTTCTGCTAAAATCAAGTGGTCCTCCGAATTAAATTAATCACGACACGAACATTGGTCCTTCACGGGCGGATATTATTGTGCATCGCAACAGTTTCTTCTGGATGGATTCAGTGGGCCCCAGGACGCCAGGCATCGGGATCTACACAGCAGATTATCAGTATTTCATTCGCAACGACGCAGTAGCCTGCATCGCAACACATTTCAGGTCAGAACATTCCTTTTCTTTCTTTCTCTCCTTTAAGCAAGTCTCATAACCATTCAATATGGAGCAGGATTTGAAAGCTCTTGTCAAAAGAAGGAGTATAAATAAAAGAACATTTACCTTTGTTCGAAAATTTCTTGATGAATTACCAGAACAGGTCAACATTTTCATATTGAGAGCTAATTTCGATAACTTAAGTGAAATTTGGGACAAATATGAAGCTATTCATACCCAAATTGAATCTCTTGTGGAAGCGGAAACTGAATTAGATATGCATGCAGAACACGAGGAGGAAACAAGAAACAGTTACCTCGAATTGAAGGCTAGGTTAGCTGAATTAATGCAGGATCATGAACAGCAAGAAAATGGTTCTGGACATTCGCAGCACACAGTGCAGTCGCAATCGTCACAAGCAGCTAAAGCTATCAAACTGCCTGTGATACAATTACCTAAATTTTAGGGTGATGTCACTCATTTCAAACACTTCTATGACACATTTACATGCTTAGTGGTAAACAACCACGCTTTAGATGCTATTCAGAAATATCACTACTTACTTTCCTCTCTCAAGGGACAAGCTCATTCACTAACACAGAACATACCTGTCGCTAGTAAAAATTTTGATGTAGCATGGGAGCTCATATGTTCACGCTATAACAATACAAGATTAATAGCTACAGCTCATATAAAAAATTTATTAGCACTACCAGTAATGCATAAGGAAACATTAATGAACTACGTACCTTGCTCAACCATTTTCAAAATAACTTGAATGCCATTGAAGCATTAAAACTTGAAGTGCCTTTGCATGAAATCCTTTTAATGCAACTTCTCTTAGAACATTTGTCTGACACCACACGCAGAGAATGGGAGAGTAAAACAGATTCTCAAAACTTCCCTTCTTTGAAGGATCTTATGCAATTTTTAGAAGCAAGAGCACAGTCTTTTTAATTGCTTGCTAACACTGCATGTAACAAGACGGTAGTTAAGCCTAAGACTGACTTGCACTTTGCTAAGCCCAACACAGCTAAGCCCTAAGACAGTAAACACTCTTACCTATCCACGAGTGATCGTGTATGTCCATTTTGTCAGTGCAATCACATGCTACATAATTGTGATGACTTCAAAAACCTTAATGTGCATAAGCGTTGGACTTTCATTAAATCCAAGCGCCTTTGTGCCAATTGCTTTGCTCCTAATCACATATCAAGTAGATGTAATCGTGCCTCATACTGCAATTGTGGCTCATCCACTCGCAGCAAGCTGCTTCATGATAGTAACAGAGAAAATGTTTCACGTGCAACTTCATCTAGTCCTGTAAATGATTCTACTAGAACAATTGACGCGCCATCTAGCTACTGTTCTTTTAAATCAAAACCCACACAGCAGGTTTTGCTTGCCACCGCACTAGTGCAAGTGGAAGACAGATATGGCAATCTCATACAATGTAGAGCACTCCTCGACTCTGCCAGTCAATCCAATTTCATAACTGCAGATCTTGCGAAGCGCTTACAGCTTAATAAGGTGACAGCTGATACGCCTATCAATGGTGTAAATGGCACCATTTCTACGGGCACTCACCATGTTCAGGTCAATCTGAAATCTATGGTACATGATTTTAAGACTAAAATTGAATGTCTAGTACTTCCTCGTATAACAGGAAAACTACCTTCCACACACATCAATTTGTGCAACTGGAATATTCCTTCTAGCATTCCATTAGCAGATCCTAGGTTCAACATTCCTGATGAAGTTGAAATCCTAATCGGAAGTTCCTTATTCTTCGAGTTATTGCATGGGAAAACCTTAAAGAGACAAGGACATCCTATACTAGCCAGCACAGCCCTCGATTGGATAATATCAGGCCCTATTCCGTCATCATACAAGTACAAGGCTAAGTCTTCGCCTCAGCATAATTTCTTCATCAGCACTGATAACCTTGACACACAGTTAAGACGTTTCTGGGATTTGGAAGAATTTCCTCAGCATGTTCTTACTAAGGAGGAAAAGGAGTGTGAAGAATATTATGTAAAAACAACCACTCGTAATGTCGATGGTAGCTTTACAGTTCGTCTACCCGTCAAGGAGGACAGAAATCGCTTAGGAGAATCTAGACAGTAAGCCATCAATCGCTTTATGCACTTAGAACGACGTCTTCAAAACGACATCACACTTAAAGAAGAATACACTCAATTTCTCTCTGAATATGAATCCATGGGGCACATGAAGCAAGTGTCACCACCAAAGGAAGGCGAACCTTGTCACTATCTTCCGCATCATGCAGTTTTCAAACCTCTGTCTACTACTACTCGCACCAGAGTTGTATTTTATGCATCTGCGCAGTCATCTTCAGGACTATCCTTGAATGATGTGCTTAAGTTAGGTCCTATTATTCGGGATGACCTTATCTCCATAATTTTACGATTCAGAACTTATCGCTATGCATTCTCAGCTGACATTTCTAAGATGTAGGGCGAGTAAAAATGCATCCTGATGATCAGGATCTTCAAACAATAGTATGGCGAGAAAACAAAGATGAACCTATCAAGGACTACGCTCTTACTACAGTCACATATGGTACCAAACATGAATCCTTTTGGACTTTGCATCAACTAGCTTCAGAGGAAGAGGCTAAATATCCACTAGCTTCTCAAGCTATCCGTGAATCCTTCTACGTAGATGATTGCTTATGTGGTCGTAATGATCTACAGCAAGCTTTACATATTCAGAGGCAGCTACTTCAGATGTTAGACAGTGGTGGATTCCCACTTAAGAAATGGTGTTCTTATCATGAAGATATTTTAAAATCCATTCCACCGGAACACAGAGAGACACAACTTCCACTTTCATTGGATAGCAGTGAAAATGTGCATGCTCTTGGTCTCCTCTGGCATCCTGGAACAGATCAATTCCAGATACAAGAAAATCCATCTGTTCAGGATAATCTAAATTCTAGCTACACCAAACGAAGCATACTTTCTGTCATTTCATCTATTTTTGATCCTTTAGCCCTAGTGAGTCCTATTGTCATAAATGCCAAGATGTTTCTACAATCTCTTTGGTTGGAAAAACTCGGTTGGGATGAATTGATACCATCTCACCTCAACCAACAATAGCTAAATTTCTGCGAGACATTGTCCATCATTCATGCTATACGTATTCCAAGACAAGTCCTAATCACAGGTACATTAAGGGACATACAAATACATGGGTTTTGCGATGCCTCAAAAAAGGCTTATGGTGCCTGTATTTATCTTCGTTCTATGAACAGCTGCAATGAGGTGAAAACCAGACTTCTTAGCTCCAAATCCAAGGTTGCACCATTAAAGAAACAAACCATTCCTCGGCTCGAACTTTGTGGTGCTTTACTACTCGCTAAACTTTACAAGGTTGTAACTAACCTTAAGCTGCATACTTCACAGAACTATCTATGGACGGACTCTATGATTGTTCTAGCATGGATTAAATCCAACCCACACAAATGGAAGACTTTTGTAGCCAACAGAGTTTCACAAATACAAGAGTTTTCAGAAACTGCTGCTTGGCGATATGTAGCTACTCAAAATAATCCAGCAGATCTCATTTCAAGAGGAGTATCAACTGAACCTCTTGCCTCAAATGACTTGTGGTGGAAAGGTCCTGATTGGATCTCACAACTCTTTGCATCTTGGCCAGAACAACCCAAACGATTAGATATTCAAGATGCCACTGAGAAACGCACTACTTCATGCTTGATGGTCATTACCGAAAGTGATGATATCATTTCTCGTTTTTCAAAATTGTTACGCCTGCAGAGAGTGACAGCATACATGCTGAGATTTGCATTCAACTGTAGAAACAGCAACAGGAGACGGCAAGGTCCTCTCTCAGCACTTGAGCTTCAACAGTCATTGCACTGCTGCATTAAACTTGCTCAACAATCAGCTTATATCACAGAGTTAACAGAACTTAATGATAAAGGACACGTTCCTACTAAAAGCTCATTGAAATCTTTGCATCCATTTGTCGACAATGGAGGTTTACTCCGAGTAGGGGGAAGAATTGACAAGGCTGAAACTCCCTTCCAGTCAAGACATCAGCTCATCTCACCTCCTAAGCATCATCTTACCAAACTAATTATTGAAAGTGAACATGTTAAACTTTTGCATGCTTCCAATCAGCTACTTACCTCTTCTCTTCGACATCGGTATTGGATATCGAGAATAGGAGAAACTCTTAAGTCAGTCCTACACAAGTGCCTGCCGTGCTTCAAACTCAAGGTCAAGGGAGCTCAGCAATTAATGGACAATCTACCTACCTACAGAGTGACTCCAGCGAGAACCTTCCTACGAATTACAGTTGATTACGCTGGTCCATTCTTCCTACGTTATGGCTCGCCTCGCAGCAAGTCAGGTGAAGGCCTACATAGCTATCTTTTTCTGTTTATCCACAAAAGCAATTCACATTGAGTTGGTTTCAGACATGACTTCTGATGCTTTTGTTGCGGGCTTACGAAGGTTTACAGCTAGACGAGGATTGTGTAAAGAGAACCTAAATGACAATGGCACAAATTTTGTAGGTGCTAACAACAAACTTAGAGAACTCTCGCAAGCACCAAGAGATTGTACAAGACTACGCTTCATCTAATGAGTGCACATGGCATTTTATACCACCCAGCTCACCCCACTTTGCAGGATTACATGAGGCTGCAGTGAAATCTATGAAATATCCTCTTCGTAGAGTAATGGGTACACAAGTACTGACCTATCAACAATTATCCACATTACTAATTCAAATTGAGGCTTGCTTGAATTCCCGTCCATTGCTACGCCTTACTGATGATCCTTTTGATACTTCCTACCTTTATCCAGGTCATTTCCTCATTGGAGAACCATTAACTTCTATACCATCACCTTGTTCTGACAATCTGAATCAGTTACAGAAATGGCAACAGCTCCAAGATCGTCTACAACATCTGTGGTGGCGGTGGTCAGCCGACTATCTACATTCACTCCAGCAGAGGCAAAAGTGCTCCAGTTCCAGTGAAAATCTTAAGGCAGACACCATGGTCCTGCTAATGGAAGACAATTCATCTCCTCTGCATTGGGAACTTGGAATCATCACTGAGACTCATCCTGGTGGTGATGGTTTAGTGCGGGTTGCTACAGTGCGAACTTCTAAGGGTGAATATAGGCGTCCCATTGTGAAACTGTGTCCTCTGCAAGTTCAAGAACAACAGTGATATTTTTCAAAATGTGCCTATGTTAAATTAAAAAACTGTTCAGTTTTTTGGACCCCAGTATAATTGCGCCATGATCGTCATTTTGTTTGTCGGGCACATGAATATTTCACTTGGCGCCGGTTATGCGGCCAGCTGGTCATGTGACTCGCCAGCGCGCATGAAAATAGGCTTCTTCCGGTTCAGTAGCAGACATGTTTGCGACATGTAGAAGATATTTGATGTGCTTCGTTGTGTGGCTGCGTGCAACGTTGTTGCAATGAAAAGACGTTTTTTAGTTTATCTAAATGTTAAATGTATTGTTGTCTTCTTCATGATTATTCATATAAGAAATGTAGCGTGTGCAATAAATTTATCTAGAGATATGCATACAGCTCTATCGAGTACAGTCCACAAAATCAGTTTCCTTGATTTCTGCTAAAATCAAGGTGGTCCTCCGAATTAAATTAATCACGACACCAACAACTAATGTTGTTCTTATAGGTTAGTGTTCCTTAGACACATCTTGTAAGATGGAGAATAGTGAGAGCAGTAGTCAAAAATGCATATCAGAAAGTTGCAAGGTACTTTATAATATGACAGAAGATCTATAAAAGGTTGGAAAAAATAAATATTTGTACTAGTGCCTCAAAATGCCTTGTAATCAGAAGACAGAAAAAGGAGATAAAAGAGCAACAATATAATTAAGATATATCAGGCGTTTTAAAGGGATAAATGTGAGGGACTAAAATAGATGATAAAATGGCTAAATTGAACAGATAGTCGAGAAATACTCTAACCTAGGTCTACGTCGAGAAGGAGGTACTGTTAGGTTATGTTTGGCTACAAAACTTTAAATGATAAGGGAATAGAATACATTTGTACTAAAACAAAACAACGTATCGAAAACGGTCATTGAAACATTACCAGATAGTAAAAGTCGAAGAGATTCGTTGTAAATAAAGTTAAGTGCAGGAAAACATCAGATAAATACAACAAAAATCAGCTAATGGGGCGCTGTTTAGCGATACGTTGGCACAATCTTCTTATCTAATTCTATGATTTTGTCTTACTGCTTTCTTATACACTGACCATGTAAAGAGAATGAAACGACAAATTTATGACATAGCGACAAGCTCTTAAATGATTTGACAATCGCTTATGTTAGGTATACCCTGATACTTCCTTCTTACCTGCAATATAATATACATATATATTTATTTAACAATTCCCCACTCTACCACACTACACATGACTGTAAAGATAAAGAATACATAAAATGAATAACTTAACAATTACTAAACAAAACTTTAAGCAAATTGTTGCAAATGGTTTTAATGATGAACTTGAAGTAAATGGATTATTAATCTGCTAGCAATAAGCTTGTTAATAACAATCTCTGTTAAGAGGTTAATATGCCCAAGACCTACTCGAACAGATGCCGAGAGTGTATTTCGTATACTACTTTAAAGTATATGTTGTATCAGCAAGTTTTTGTCAACTCTTGTAAAAACTATTCTATCTCCTTCGTGATAAATAGATAAACATTACCTGTTGCTGACCTTTCGTGTTGACAAGGTTACAAGAGGATGTAGTAACATTCAGATGACAGTCAAATGTTTTAAGCGCTAGTTTCGTAACGGATATGAAATTCTTTTTCCTTGGACGACTAAAGTAAAACACTTCACATTTGAGACATGTATTAGTTTTGGTCAATTCAAATAATAAGCAACATCTTCGAATTAGCTTACATCACTACTAAAGGTATTTGATATTTTGTTTTAACGACATGTATGTGCGATAGGATTTTGTTTCTCTTACACTTTAATAGTGATGCAAATACCCTTCAGAATAAACAGGATTTTTGAGAATATTTATTAATTGTAAATTGCCTATCCACGTATTTTACATTAATTTATCTAATCAAATCAGTTGAGATATAATTAGGAAAAGTATAATTTATCAAATTGTATAGACTAGTTTGTCATAGGATATCTCGAACATCTTGGTCATAACCAAGAAAGGTGAATCACGGGAATATCTGGTTTGATGGTTACCTGACAATTATTTTTGGGTTATGCTGTTTAGACACGTAGCTTCTGCTAAAAAGAGTTTTTCTATTTTGAGCTTTCCAAAACTTTTGCTTCTACTGAAATCTTGGTATCGAGGTTTTGGTTCATATGTAATACTTGCTGTACTTAATATATATATATATATATATATATATATATATATATAACAAGAAAGTAATTCAGTAAACATGATTGTTCATTGACAGCATACAAAGTGAGAAGTATTTGTGAGAAGGAATGGTGTTTATCAATGTTTGCTCTTATAACTAGATAAAGAAGCCAACAACCTGTTAACACAAATGATTGATATATAACTCAATTTACCCATGACACAAGAGGGCGAAAGTTCTAAAGATATATTTAATTTAGGAAACTTGCTCTCTCACACACATTTACCTTTCTGTACGATATTTTGTCAGTACACATTATAGCTATTGTTTACTCCCATTGAACAGAAACCAATCAGTTCTTAAATATTTATAAAGAATAAAATTACAAATATTTATAAAGCCACATAATTGAGTTTAAATCTTTTCCCATGCGTTAACATGTTACATGTGGACAACAAAATGCGATCGTGAAATGTCTTTGTTCTCTGTCCTAGGTAATGTGTTGTGTGGAAAATTAAGATAACTAAAAGAAAGTCACCGATATAATACATGTTTACAAGAATAGGTTAATGTATTACTTACACTGATTTCTTCTTTCAGTCTTAAATATATATATTGTGACTTTGTGGGTTCGTGAAATGAAAAGTCCAATTTCACCACTCAACAATGTTCTTTATTTCCACTGACTTACAGTTTAACACTTGCCAATTACACAAAGTTACGTAATACACCAATTACGATTCACCAGTTCGTCCGTTACAACTTCACTTGTACTCGCGATTACATAAACTCCGTTGCACATACCAGTTACGTACAGTCTTCCGTTGCACAATCCTTTCGTTCATTAACACGTCACTGACTAACACTGCCTTCTTACACCAAGAACTGTCCTCATTCACACACTAACCAACTGATTGACCAACTCAAACCAACAACTGACTAACTAACTAACTCCGTCTGTCTGTAACCCTCTTTATATCGGAATATCGCCGGTTTCTAGTGACCAGGAGAATGTTCCAGTAAACGAAAGATCGAGAAACAGGTGTAGAGAAAAACAGGCGACACAGTCATTTTTTCCCCTGACCACAGCCTGTCACCACTACAAGACAAACGAGGAGGAGGTGTGGCTAACGCGGTCCTCCCCCCTGCCTTCCGTTCGCAGCTGGTTCACAGGGTGCTCCAGCGCTCCCGTTACACTGCTCCCTCCTCAAAGCTGTTCGCCTCGAACAGCCCCATCGTAGCGTGCGAGGCGGTCCAGGTGTACCACCAGCATCTGCTCGGAGTCTCAGCCAGAAGTAGCGCTGCCGTAGTTTGTGAATCATTCGGTTCGCTCCCAGGTGTCCTCCTGAAGTACCGGCGTGCACTTCCTCCAAGACTTCCGGGACCTTGCTCCGGGGAAGTACCAACTGTTCTCTCTGTGCCTTCCCATCGGGTGACTCCCATACCCGGAACAGCACGCCCTCTCTGGTCTTCAACGAGTCCCATTGGGCCCAGTGCGACTTGTAGGTGGCGCTCCTCGGTGCGATGTCCTCCCAGGTCGGTCTCGTCCCTGCGTCCACTTCCCTCAAGAGTGGCCCCAAGTCTGCGTCCGCCAGCCGCTCCCTCCTCAGGCCTGCGCTATCCCAGCCTTCAGCAGACACTGCCACAACTACTCGGACTGCTGCGGCACGCTTCTTCTCTTCCACTCTTGTGCGCTCATGGCCGTCCTGGATCTGCGGTAGGACACCTCCAATGTAATGGTCACTAGCGTCGGTGTCCACAATGAAGGCGCCACCCGGTTGCGGGGAACCCAAAGTTGGAGCACTGCACAGGGTCTCCTTCGGGTGCTGGAAAGTGTCTTCGGCGTCCTCCGTCCACACATAAGGCCGGTTTTCCTCCGTCAGGCGGGTGAGTGGTTTTGCGATGTTGTCGGCCTTTTCCTCTAAATCATTAAGGCGGTCGTCTACTTGACCCTTCCGTTTGCCCAGGTTCGCGACGTCATCCCTCACGCCGGCCAAACGTTCCTCAAACTTGGCGGCGAGAGCCTCGTTCGCCACCTTCATTTCGGTAGCCAGACCGTCATTCGCTGCTCTCATTTCCGTGGTTAACTCGGCCTTCATTTGTCCCATCTTCTCGGCGATGTTGTCCCTAGCCGTCCTGATTAGTTTCAGTTCCGCGGCCAGGTTATTTCTAGTCTCCAGCATCTCTGTTAGTTCCGCTAAAATCTTTTCTAATGCTGCCTCCATCGTTGTAATGTTCGGTGATGTTGTTTTCCCGCTTCCTGACACCAGTGTGACTTTGTGGGTTCGTGAAATGAAAAGTCCAATTTCACCACTCAACAATGTTCTTTATTTCCACTGACTTACAGTTTAACACTTGCCAATTACACAAAGTTACGTAATACACCAATTACGATTCACCAGTTCGTCCGTTACAACTTCACTTGTACTCGCGATTACATAAACTCCGTTGCACATACCAGTTACGTACAGTCTTCCGTTGCACAATCCTTTCGTTCATTAACACGTCACTGACAAACACTGCCTTCTTACACCAAGAACTGTCCTCATTCACACACTAACCAACTGATTGACCAACTCAAACCAACAACTGACTAACTAACTAACTCCGTCTGTCTGTAACCCTCTTTATATCGGAATATCGCCGGTTTCTAGTGACCAGGAGAATGTTCCAGTAAACGAAAGATCGAGAAACAGGTGTAGAGAAAAACAGGCGACACAGTCATTTTTTCCCCTGACCACAGCCTGTCACCACTACAAGACAAATGAGGAGGAGGTGTGGCTAACGCGGTCCTCCCCCCTGCCTTCCGTTCGCAGCTGGTTCACAGGGTGCTCCAGCGCTCCCGTTACAATATATATATTGGTAATTTAAGTCCTCCAACGTTAAGTCATATCGGACGGTGAATGAATTGGATGAAATGATGCTCAAATGATTCCAGGGTCCTTGGAGCTTAGTTACCCGACATTCGTCTTGAAGGATAAGGGAAAACCCCGGAAAAATCCTTATCCAGATAACTCACCCTGACCGAGATTCGAACTTGGGACCTCTTGAACGTGAGACAGACATGCTACCATCTTATATATATATATATATATATATATATATATATATATATATATATATATATATATATATATATATTCTTCTACCTGCTCGAAGATTAAGGTAAACTTTCACAATAGTTTTGTCACATTCCGTTGAATATACGACATGAGGGATACAGGAGACTGAACTGATAGTTAATTATAATCAAACACAGTACATTTAAATACATGTAATGGATTATAATTTAATCAAGAGAATATGTAACCCGGTTTAACTAACTTTTATATTCCATCTCGTGCTTCCAATAAGTATAGAAATGTTATAGAATTAATCATAAATACACGTTTTGGGATGCCTAGTATGAAGATATCTGTTTGTGAAGAGCATAATTGAAAAACAAGTTGCATAATTTGAAGACGATTACAAGGAACTAAACTATTCATAGTAAATGTTACCAACATTTAGTTTTATCACTACCGCGTGTAATAATTGAATATGAACAGTGAATTCTCATTACGGATGATAAGTATATCGTGAAATATTTAGGAGCGTCACTAGAAGTCCTTGTTGTGAACATAATGTTTACTACTGTTAACCGTAAGAGATATAAATGAAGATTAGTTAAACCTGGCAACTTAAATAACGACTTTGTAGCATTACCATCTCTAAAATAATGGATGTTATTAGGTTTGAACATTTAAATAATTATGGTTTATTGAAGACATAAACAATTTAATTTTACATATCCTGGCGTCAAAAGAGAACAAATATCTAAGTCGTTACATAGCCAACAGCTCTATTGCCGAAGCCTACTCTATTGTAGTGTTTCTAATGAAACATGTGATAATATCGTTTGTACAAATGTTTCCTTGGATTAACTGAAGTAGATATAAGAATATACTTTTGAAAGAAAAGTTTGTATGAAAGTTGGCAGTGTTATTAGAGATGTAATATAACGTAACGTTACACATCATAATTCTAGTTCACTTTGATGATGTAATGGTTAAGACAGGTCGATCAGGCTAAGTGTATTATCATATAAAATCACGACGTGTTCTATTTGACATTTGTTGTAAGAGATACAAACAACTAGTTAACGTCTCGTTAAAGTACTCAGTTTATGTATTGTTTTACTTCACTTTAGTTGAGATAGCTATTGCTTATTACTTTGTTCAAAAAGCTACACCAAGTATTTTTGAATTTCCGTTTTCTTCTAGTTGGCTCAAATAACATATGCTCTAGTTGTTTGTATGTTGTGGGAATGTCCTTTGAAGCTCGTTGTGTCCTGGATGACATAAACTATAACAGATAGACGAAATGATACAACAAATGTACATCTTGTAGTACAAACATTATGTCTGAATTCGTTGTGTGGACACAATCATTCTGTGGATATTCCTTTTATTGGTTCTAAATTTCAAATATGTAGCTTTTGGCATTGAGAAAGGACTTATTCTTTTCTACGCCGTCATGCATAGCCATCACGTAGTGATCAGGTCTTAAAGGATTTGTCTGGTGGTTTCCATGTACCCGTCCTACATGCAAATAATGTTATCAATACATTTATATGGAAAGAATTGTCAGTGCACGTTTATATAAATTTTTAAAAATGCTTTACATGGGTTCAAGCGAAAAGGTTGCAGACAAAAATATAATTAAAGTAATTTATACAGACATATCGGTATATCAAAGAACATATGAAATTGTAATACCAATTTATTTAAAAATAAATGCAGCAGATCGTATAAGTGGAATTGGGAAACTTTATAAAAAAACATGACTCCTGTAGAGATTATTGGTAGAAACATCTATTGCTCGATTGTGTCTATCGAGATAAACATTAGCATATTGACAATTGTGTTGTAGAATAAAGGGTAATATCATAATATAGAAATCTTTAAGAGATGGTCAAATGTTTTAGGAGCAGGTCGCTATGTGACTAACATTTTAATTAAGTGTCAATCTTAGCAAAGAATGCCCAATATGTTCAATTCCATAAAGTACTACACAAATTGAATATCATAAGGAAGTCTAACTCTGTGTCATGATATTTTGCTGAGCTATTACGATTTACTTGTTAATCAAATGTCATCTAGAATGAAGAGGACTCCGAGGATATTCCAAAAAATGGTAATGCCAATTCCTTTGCAATGAAGATATCTAAAGCATATGTTATTTTAATCGACATTAATATATCCGCCTCAACAACACTATAAGCTTTCCAAAGTGTAAAATACTGACAGGTTCCCAATATAAATATCTTGTTTAAGACATTTAATTTTGGTCTAAGCTGCTCTAAGATCGGTTGGCCTTTTTTAATGCTTTCGGTTTTACTCAAAGTTCCTAAAAGTTGCTTGACGCGAAATAACGATATATAGTTTGGCTGGAATTTAATATTTGCTGTATTTCACATAAGGTAGTAGAGAAAATAATAATTAGTGACCACGTAGGTATATCAGGAAAGGAAACCTGTCATTTCATGTAACATTTAAAATACTAATGTTTCTAAATATATAAGCTGCTTTATGTAATTGATAAGTAAAATGTATCCTTTGGGATGGACAATGAACCTATGAGGAAATGCTTAAAGCTTAAGGCTTTTTATTTGTAACTTATAAGCCTGGTGCTGGTACATTTGACCCGGCCTACAGGCTATAAATTTACTTGAGTTTATAATTCTGGGTATGGTTTTATTATTGTCTTTGGGGTTCTTCTAAAACCCATACGGTGACCTGTTCTGAGGCAGCCGAGAACTAGCTTTATCTCGTTATTTTCTTGTTTTTATATTTACATATTTACACTGCGCTAATCTTGCGTGCGCGCGCGCGCGCACACACACACACACACACACACACACACACACACACACAACCCTGGGCATACCACGTACGTCCCAATATCACACGCACTACACTGTACAGACTTGGCTATGTACAATATTTACAATGTTGAAGTTAGGTTGTGCGGTAGCGGGTAACGGACTCCTGGGCTGCCAATGACGTCGGCCTCTGCCGGGGAGCGTGGCCTGAGCCAGGAAGGGTTGGGGGCGCATAATTTTGCAGTAGTGTTGTTTTTTTATTTTTGTTTTTCCGCAATATGCTTTGATTCTGGCGTGTTTTAGGTGCTTGGGTTCGCCTTTCCCAATTTTGTGTATGGTGGGGTTTGGATGGTGTCGGAAGCGCACCCCGATGGAAGAGGCACGTTTGTTGACGGCCTCGTTGATGTAAGGGACGTGGGTTACTTGGTGAATGGTGGCAGTTGTTGTTCGGATAGGAGCAGACAGGATTTTGCGTAGGGATAGACTTTTAGGGTTTGGAGATACTTTAGGGCGGTGTTGGAGGCGTTGGCCCAGACCACGCAGGCGTAGAGGACCACGGATAAAATAAAGAATCTATATAGGATGATCTTCGTGCCCAGCTTTAGCTGTTTGCTCCTAAATATGGGGGCGCACATCTTTAATCGCTGCCACCCTTTGTTGGCACTATCTCTTAGTTGGGTGGTCCAATGCATCGTGCGTGTCAACGTCACGCCGAGGTACTTGACCTGCTGACGACTTCACTATTTGACCATCGACCGTTAGGTCCATTGCCAAAGGGCGCCGCTTTGTGAAATCTATAAGCAAGCATTTGTTCGCATTAATTTTGATTTTCCAGTCTTTAAGTCATGAAGGGAAGCGGTCAGTGTACTGCTGACAACACTAAAAGTCCCTAACGAGGATTTTTATGATGGTTGTATATTACAGTGTCGTCAGTATACATTGCAACTTTGCATCTAGCGTCCACGTGGAAGTCTTTGGGGAAGAGTAAATACAGGAAAGGTGATATAATAGCCCCTTGTGGTACGCCAGCCTACATCAATCTCTCCTTTGAGGAGGAGCGACCCATATGGACGTAGAAGTGCCTGTTTTTTTAAAAAATTATGCAGGAACGGCAGTGAATTTTGGAGGCCGGGAAATTCTCGGTGCAACTTCTAAATCAGGCCGTTGTGCCAGCACCGATCAAATGTGGCTTCAACGTTGAAGCCCCATGATTAAATTTCTCGGTGACGTCATCTACTAGTCTTAAAAGTTGAAGGTCTGTTGAGTGCCCTTTTCTAAAGACAAATTGTGAAATGTCAAGCGCCGCAATTTGTTTTTGGAGTCAAAATAGAACTATTTTCTCGAGCAATTTACCAATAGTGGACAGGAGACTAATGGGGCGGTAATTTTGAGGTTGCCTGGTGCTTTTCCCATGCTTCGGCAGCATTATTACCTTGGCTCGTTTCCAAGTGTCAGGAAAATAATATTGCTGCAAACTGGAATTGAAAATTTTTGTAAGTGGCACCAGGGCTTTTCTCGGGAGATGTTTGAGTTCTTCGTTAGTCACCCTGTCCGGGCCAGCGGAATTCCCATCAGATAGCTTCCTAATGAGCTTGTGCACTTCCTGCGGCGTTGTGAAGGGCAAGTGTTGCTCATGCTTCTGTGCCACCCAGTTTTGTACCCAAGTCTGGACATCCCATTCTAACTCGGGGTTCGTCGCTTGGTTTTCTTTAAATCTTGTTTCCAGACAATCTGCGAAGACCTCGGCTTTCTCCTCAGACGAGAAGAGCAGGCTGAGGTGAGTGTGTAGTGCCTCAGTGCCTGAGCCAGCGCTCGAGGAGACTTTAAGTGCCTTTAATAATTTCCATAAAGATTTGTCCGAATGTGTGGCATTTTACATTTTGTGCTTCCACTGCTCAATTTTGTTTAATTTAATTTGTTGCCAAATAACGTTGCGTAGCCGCTTTGCTAGCACTTTGAGGACAAGCTTGCGGGTAAGCCGCCAAAGTCTCGTCAAGCGTCGCCTCCTGGCAATGACCTGTTGCACTTAAGGGTACGTGCAAAAACTAGGTGGGCTTGTGGTGTAGCTGGTGGAATTTCTTTTGGCCCTGTGCAGCGAGGTGGCGTAGTTTTCAATGGCGAAGTCGATGTCCACCTCGCTGTGGTATGACAGCCTAGGCTGAGCCATCCCCTGCATTTCAAGGGTAAACTTGCTTCAGTCTGTTTCTGCGCGCCTCAGAGGGCCGCTCAGAGCGGCCGTGAGGGTGCCACAGATATCGAAGTGCACTGGAAGATGGTCGGAGTCTAGGCTGTGATACACAGTGAAGTTGTTTGGTAATGTCGCATTTTTTGTAATGACAAAGTCCAAACTTTCAGGGTCGAAGTGCCCTGATTTGCCCCAAAAGTTGGGTTTGGGGGTGAAGTAAACCTCGAGATGGCCATTTTCTCTTATAAGGTCTACTAGGAGATTTCAAGCCGCGTTTGCTCGACGTGAATACCACCAGGGGTGTCGAGCGTTGAAGTCTCCTGTCATTATAACATGCTCCTCCAAAATGAGGATTTGCTCGAGGTCGCGTCTACAGTCGGGGGAGTTTGGGGGCCGTAAGAGAACCACCAGCATCACCGCTTTGTTATTTAATCGTGTTTTAAGAGCCATGCACTCTAACGCTGCCAATGGTGGCAGCGTAACAGGAGCATGAGCAACTTTGTTTTTTAGTAAAATAGCTGTTCCACATCCCTCTCTGCCTATTCTATCAGTCCGAAATATTTGGTAACCCCTGAGCTTGAAAGTGTGCTCCTGCTTTAATTTTGTTTCAAAAATGAATGCGACGTCAATTTTGTTACGCCGCAGGTAATTTTCAAGGTCATGCTGCTGCCTGTAGATGCAGTCGTCATTCCACAAGAACCCGCGAGCTAGAGATATGCTTCCCCGTACTTGAGCCATTTACTCGAAGATATCCGACAGAAGCCATATGAGGGCTTCTCCCAAGTGTTAGTGCAGCTCTTAAATCTTGCGATGAAAGGCAGTACCTTCGGAGCAAGTTTCTGTAAGTTGAGCTCTTTAAACAGAGTAAAGAGCTCTTTGAGGCCTCCTAGGTCACCAGATGGTGCCTGCGAATGGGGTAGCTGTTAAGGGTTGGCCAGCAGGTAGCGGCACTGGTGCGCTTTGTCCCCTCATGGCGCCTGCAAATGAAACGCCAGCTCAGACCAGGGCAGGGTTGGCAATGGGTCGTGGACCTGGTTGTGCACTTGGGGGTGCCTTGGCTATGGCTGCCAGTTGGCAGGGGCGGCGTTCGTTGCGGAAAGTCTCGCAACACCTGTAGCTGGCAGGATGCGTCTCCCCACAGTTCGTACGGCGGGGTACAACGTCCTGTGTTGCCTTCTTTGGGCAGTCAGCTAAGCGGTGGAGGCCACCGCAGAGGACACATTGGGAGGTCATGTTACACATCTTAAATGTGTGCCCCAGCTGCTGGCAGTTGAAGCATTGTGTAATGTTGTTATTTGTCTTCAGGACCTCTACAGTGACAAATATGTGGCATACCGCTCTTTCTTGCAGAAGTCGCCGGTTTTGAGTGGTCCTGTCAAGGGCAACTTGGATGCTTGGCAGAGGCCTGCCATGTGATTTCAGTTGTCGAACTAGGACGCCGGTGTAGCCCATGGCCTCTAGGTCCTCGCGGATAAGGTCCTGTTCAAGGTCCTCGGGAAGACGCTTCAGAATGTATCGAAGAAGTTGATCACTCCGCGGGGTGAAGCTGATGTTCTCCACTCCGGCGTCCTTCAGCTTGGTCATAGTGGGGATGGAGAATTTTTTCCGGTTGAGAACAGCTTCAGGCAGTTGCGCGTATTCTGAGGCGTGTACGCGCCAGCTGGGAGGGAGCCCCGGAGTATCTGCTGGAATTTAGAGGCCTGCCTGTCGTCAGGAACGACGATGCGCGGCGTCTTCTGTGAGGTTTGTTTTTTGTTTGTAGCCGCGGCTGCGGCTGATGCGGATTTGCATACGGACTTTCTCCTCGAGACTCCGACGAGTACACATCTCTCTCTTCCGAGACAACGCCGATCCAGGATGGTAAAGAAGACCGCAGTCAAGAAGAAGAAGTCAAGCCACCAGCGAGGACTGCTCCGCATTCTCCTGCCAGCTCTCGGGAAACGTCTCCCGCCACCTCGCCACCTCTGGTGGCCGAGAGGGAGCAATCCGCTGAGCCTGCCGGGAAGTTCTTGACAGCTAGCTCCACACGGAGGCCCGCCTCCCCCACTGCTCCGCACACCAGCCAATGCAGCGATTCACCGCGCAACACGGAGACTGGAATCCCGAGCATGCCACAGCCATTTACGGCTGCACCACTGCCATTGGATCTCTCGCCTCGCAAAAATGCAGGCAGACAGACTCCATCAGCACCAACCATCCAAGCGACGGCAACTACTGCCGCCACTGAACACCAGCTGACAAATACTACCTCACACACCGCAGACATCGTTGGAGCTCCTAGGGACCTACCTTCTAGGATCCTACTCACCGCCGGAATCACAGCAGTGGCCCTCAGTGATCAGCGCCACCCGCATCACTAGCAGGAGGGGTCCAACAACATGTGTGCGTCAGCAGTTCAGAGATCAGAAGGATCGCGACGCTGCCTTAGCTTCAGGTCTGCCCATACTTGGGCAGTGTCTCAAAGTTGAGAATAGTAAACTGCAGCGCCACACTCCATGCAGACACTGCTGCGCCTATGGGCACACCGCTGACACTTGCACCGCGCCTCCGCGGTGCCACTACTGTGGCGCTCCTAATCCCACCGCAGTATGTCAGGCACACGACCTCAGGCGCCGACGCCGGTACTGCGCCACCTGTAATGGACTAGGCCATTTTACTGGTTAGGCGCAGTGCCCACTTTACCCACGCCGGAACACCAGTGGACCAGCACCTCGGAACACAACCATCAGTGAGCCCGCCGATTGGCAGCAAGCTTTTGGTAGTCTACGAGAGGAGCTTCACCGAACCAGCATCAGGCTATGGAGACTCGAGGAACTCCTGACGACCACTGTCACTGCACTCAAGAACCGTCCCCCAGCGGTGGAAGTTCAGGACCCGCATTCTGAGGTCCTAAACATAAACCAACGCCTGGGCAACATAGAGGAATGCCTAGCAGCTGCTGCCGCTCAACGCAGCATAACCAACGCCGCCCTCCAGGATATGCAAGACAGGCTGAGCACGCTCTCCAGCCAACTCATGGACGGACTTACTCCGCAGGAACAGATAGAGTCAATCAACACCCATCTCCAGGACAGCGCAGCCCAATATGAAGAAGGGATTGCCGCTCTTCTGTCCGAAATTGATCGCATCACCAGCGCCTTATGCGACGACCCACCCAACGACACACTAAGCTACTGCAAGGGCAAGATAGAAAAGATTGTTGGATACATCAACGATACAGCACCCAACAAGAAGCTACACGAAGCCCTTCGCGAACACCAGGACGACATCTCCTAGAGCATCTACGACTTGAATATGTGTCTGGATCCAGAGCACGGGATCCCTCCGCCGCAATTTCAGCCACATCGAGACACCCGCACACGCATGACGCGCCAACGGACATGCAACGCCGCCTCCCCCCCGGTCATGAGCTGTGATGGCCATGGCCCTACTGCATCACCACAATCCAGTTCCAACGAGGACCTAATGACACCATCCAGTCACGCATATAACCATCACCACTGTACACAGGTCGTAGCCAGGGTCTCCTGGATCATGACTGCTACCTGATCACCATAAGCGGGTTACCGCACAGCTAGTTTCTACCCACGAACAGCCGGGTTGCTCAGGCGGTACCGGCCACCAAATTCGCCTCATATCCCCAACAAAATTAGCACCACAGGCCTTAATAAACAGAATCACCTCAGAACAACATCCCGCCCATGCCCCATCCTTCTTCCTACCCATACCCAATCTACATTGTTGTTGGTTAATAAAAATAAAATAAAATGTGGAGGCCAATATAGGGGTGGGGATGGGTGTAGAAGTGGGGGTTGTTATTGGCGGTGTTGCTGCAACAGAGTTTGGCCGTGTTGGCCGCTGGTGCATGGGTGCCTTTGGTTTTGTGGTCGGAAGGGCAGGGAAGGCAGTGGATCATTCCGGATCTTCATCCTCCTCGGATGAGGACAGCACCTCGTACCTGTTTCTGGTAGCGAACTGGAGGGCCAGATGTTGCGTTTTGTTTTTCTTGCGCTCGACATCCGAGTCGCTATTGCGGTGGTGGGGTCTCTTTCTGGGTTATGTGTTCCTGGTAGCAGCATGCCAATTCGCTGGGTATTTTGCCATAATCCTGGAACTCTGGGGCAATGTTTTCCAATATTTCCTGGAGACAAGATATTTCTTTTTGGATGTCTTTTACCTCCTTTTCAAGTTGGGCGTACTTTCGCGTAACTGCCTCGTCCCCCATGGCGCTGTACTCCATCGGGGCTGGAGTGGTGGCTGCTGTGAGGTTGGCCAATGTTGGGCCCGAAGGCGGGTCGCTGTTGGAGTGTCAAGCGGTCGGGCTGGAAAGGCAGCCGGCCGACCGCCTCGGGTAAACTGTCCGCTGCCTGCTGTTGGTAGTGCTGCTGCAATTGTCACTGCGTCCGCCGCCATCTGATGGCGGGAGTAAATGTGTGTCAACCGCAGTGGCTGCTGAGGGCGTCATAGTTTGGGGACGCCTTTTGTTGCGTGCAACAAAGGCATGCAGCTGTGCCCCCACGCTGTTTTGTGATGGGTTTATGTTTACTACGCGTCACTATGTACTTTATTGCACCAAACACTGTTCACTCACAAACTAGGCTTTAATACGCGTCACTATGTACTCTATTGAACCAAATACTGTTTACTCACAAACTGTGCTCAACGCGGACACCACTGTTTACTACTTCTATTCGCTCTGTTTCACTTTGTACATGGTCACTTGTAGCACACGAATAGTGGATTTTCCAATATCCAATGTATCACCAATCAATAACAACCACGAATCGCTAATACCCTACCCTAATTATCTATGAGGAAAGAGGTCCAGAGGTCCAGAGGTAGTCCTCAACGGGTGGGACTATTTTTCTTCTTCCCCATCCGGGTGTCTTATTCCGCAGTACCAAGCCGCTTTGCGGCTTAAACTGCGAAATGAGCTGTTAGTTCCACGCTGTGCTGAGGTGTGTGAAAGTATTGGAAATTTGGAATGGGTTGCCCCTTTTGTCGTGGTCAGCTGCACTTAATCGTTCCCCCGTTTTGGGAGACACGATTTAATTTTTTGCTCTGTTTTGGCTAAGGGTTGTGTAGCGCTTGGTACATCGGCGTAAAAATTGGTCCCAGAGACATTTGGGGATTTCCTTGGGTTACCCAAGGTGTCCCAAGACGTCGCTCGGCAGTCTGAAGGACGGCAAGCGTCTTTGATCTCTCAGGTCATACCTTCCAAGGGAGTTCACTAAAGGGTTGGGGTGAATTTGGATTTTGTCGTACATTGACCGTGCCCTCTCGCGAATGCTATCGACAATGTACGGGATCTGGGAGTGCTCATGTAGGATATGAGCCGGGAATCTCCAGCCTGTATGGCAAATGATGCGGAGTGTCTTGTTCTGTAGCTTCTGGAGCCTGACGAAGGTGGTATTAGCATCTGTTCCCCAGATCTCACAGCCGTACAGAATCATAGGCGGAAAGATCGCCCGATACAGCTGGAGTTTGAGTCGGATTGGCATGGTTGATCTGAAAATAGGGTATAGGCTTCGGAGTGCGACGTGCTCCAGCTGCACTTTGCCGTTGACGTGCGGAACGTAAGTTAGCTTACGGTCCAGCGTCACCCCGAGATACTTTGCCGTTTGCATCCATGGGATTCGACGGCGCCGTAAAACGTAGTTCTGCTGCAAACGGTTGGCTCTGGTTTTCGGCAGAATAGCAGAGCTCTTCTCCGGGTTATTTGCCATTCGCCATTTTGCGCTCCCTTCGCCGATGATCCGGAGCTGGGTTTGGATTTGCCGGAAGCTGTACCGTGTATTCCTATTGACTGCGAAGATCATGAGATCGTCCGCATACTGACAGGTTTGGGTGTTATGATGCGTTGGAATGTCGGCCATGTAAGCTGCGAAGAGCGCCGGCGACAGCACACTGCCTTCCGGCACTCCAGCGCCAATGGGCCGCTCTGTGGCCAGCGCTCCCTCCAACCTTACTCGGAAGCTTCGGTTTCCGAAGAAACCGGCTACCAAGGAAATGTATGGAGGAGGGATCTGATGCTCTTGGAGCTTGTAAATGACCTCCTCGTGCCAGGTTGTGGCGAATGCCTTCTCCATTTCGAGCAGTACTGCCACCGTTTTAGACCTATCCTGGCATCCAAGGTAGGCCTATTCGGAACCCGCAGTAGCTGCTCGGTCGTGGAGTGGCCAGAATCGAAGCCAAACTGGTGTTCCGGGATTAGGCCCGTTTCCTCTAGATGAGGAAGAAGCCGGGAGAAGAGCAGTTTTTCGAATACGTTCCACAAAACTGGTAGAAGGCTGATGGTGCGGTAACTGGACGGAAAGGCCGGATTTTTCCACGGTTTTAAAACGCACACCATGCGCGCCTCCTTCCAGAGAGCTCGAAAGTGGCGCATGAACAGGCATGCGTTATAAATCTGGGTTAAGTGAATCACGGCTTTACGTGGAAGGTGCTTGAGCATTTCCGCTGTGACACGGTCCATTCCAGGGG
Source organism: Mantis religiosa (assembly GCA_030765055.1). NCBI lineage: Eukaryota > Metazoa > Arthropoda > Insecta > Mantodea > Mantidae > Mantis > Mantis religiosa. The sequence continues at coordinate 462,772 of JAUKNK010000326.1, read as the reverse complement.
ATTTTTTGGTTCTTAGAGAGTTAAGCGTGGCTGCTAACTCTCTAGGGGTAACTATGGGAATATGGAACTCCTCGTGGTCCGGGGGTGGAGCTTCCAGGAAGTCCTCCGCCTCTCGTTCCACGAGGACAGCATGGTCGTCGTCGATTGGCTCAATCCTGGGCTGGAACTGGGCCTCCATATAGTCTGCTAGGGCATCTGCTTTTCCTCTCGACTCATAGACGAGTCAACCGCTAGGGCTATGTAGGGGATGCTGGTGTACTGTTCTGTCTTTCCGCAGGCTACGGGCTATTCGACATCGTTTTCTGTCCTGGAGAGTGGTTTGCCTTAACATATTTTCCCAGGCCTCTTTGCGGTGTTCTCTTAGGAGTCGTCTTGCCAGAGATTTGAACCTATGGTGTACTTCTCCTATCCTGGGATGGCGAAATCTCTGCCACAGCTTTCTTACGGCGTTTTTGAGGATGGATGTGGAGAACTCCTTGTCTGCCGTCTCGAGTGACTCCACAGAGTCGATTCGAGGCAAATTTTATATCATCAAAATTAGCCAACTGGTGTAATGAGACTAAACTGCAAATTGCTCCCCAAAAGTCATCATATATTTTATTTAAAGGAAAATTAAAACGAGATCCGATTATTAAGTATAATAATGAAAAAATTAAACGTTGTAGAGAAGTAAAATACCTAGGTGTTATGCTGGATGAAAAATTTAATTTTATAAATCATGTAGAGTATGTTAGAATGAAGGCTGAAAAATTTATGAATCAATTAGCCACAATTGTCAATATAAAATATAAAATATCCTTAAATAACATTATCACCTATCATTATACTATTTTTGGATCAATTGTTACATATGCCGCAGCAACCTGGGCTCAAAAATTGTATAATTTGAATATCAGAAACAAATTAAGAAGTACACAGAGGAAGATCCTGCTTCGCCATACGGGTGCTGTTTGCACGACATCTACAGTAGCACTCCTTGTAACGACAGGAATATGGCCCATCGATCTTCTAATTAGATTGAGAGGTGCAATGTTCTGGTTCAAGAAAAATAATTTTGATAAAGTAAATAGTATAGTTGGAAAGGTGTGTAATACCAGACAAGATATCAAGAAACATCTGTTGAAGGATTGGCAGAATGAATGGGATAGTATAAATGAAGGTAGAAGAACTCATGAATTCTTTCCATTTATAATCGAACGCTTGAAATTGAAACATGTAAAGCCCACAAAAGATCTAATTCATTTTTTGACTGGACATGGACCTTATGGTACATATTGGTATAAAGTGAAGAAGTTAAATAGTTCCATTTGTAATATATGTAGTAAAGTAGATAATCCAGAACATGTTTTATTTGAATGCGTTAAGTATGACCATCTAATTACTGAAGAACGAAATAAATTAAGAGGATTTAATTTATGGAACATAATAAGAATCCCAGAATTATATAATATCTTGGCCAAATTAGCAAATACCATCAGCGAATTAGCATAGAAATCAATTCTACCCAAATGTATACCTGTTCAAGAAATTCAACCACCAATTGAATTAAGAAGATCCCAAAGACGTATTAATCCACGTAATGAAGAAAATATTATTATTTAAGAAGGTATGGATATTAATGATTAGCAAAATATAAATAGTAGAAGAAGAGGATATTGTGTTTCCCTTGGTCGACGAGATTGGGGCAACAGGAGAACTAGAGCCGTAGCATAATCCGAAGGTGATGCAGAGAGGATGAGGGTGGCGCAATTCCCCTTCCATGTCTACCAGTTCTGAGGAGGACACATAGAGTTCCTGCCGGCGAATCAGGTACCCGCTTCAAGGTTGTTGGTGCAACTGATCCAGTAATGTCCAACAATCTGTATAATGAGGAGGTGATCGCAGAAATGAAAGTTTTTTAGTGTTTCAGTGTAATATAGTATCCTGTGAAATCTTTAGGGGAGGGACCCCCTCCCCTCAAATTAAATATAACTTTGAGTAGTGTTAATAGTATATATTTTTGGGGAAGGGGCTTTGCCCCTCCCCGTGGTGTTTAAAGTGAATGATGAAGTTTATTTGTGGTTTAGTTTAGGGAGGGATTTTCCTTCCCCGGTGTAAGCTGATGAGAGAAGTGTTGTAAGTAATTATGTGGTGTAGTAATGGATGAGTAAAGTTTTTTTTTGGATGGTTGTTTTGTAGTGAAGGATATTGGTGAATTGAGTTATGGATTATTATTATGGATAATTTGAGTGAAAGATGAAGGAGGATTTTAATGAATTATTTTAAGAAGTGGATATTTGGAAAAATGGATTTAAGGAGTTGATTTGATAAATTATGGAGATGTTATTTTATTTAAATTTGGTGTAATATGAGGATTGTTAAATTTTGAGAAAGTGTGTTTTGAGAAATTATAGAATAGGAATTTTTATATATATAATTATGTTGAAGATTTAGGAGATTTATTAGTTGAAATGTGTTTTGGTATAATGTTAATTTGATATTTTTGTCTTAATAAGGTAAAAAAAATTAAATTATAAATAGATGAAATAAATAAATTTAATTGAATTGTTTGGTTTGGTTGTTTGAAGGTTATCGTAATGGTTTAATTTTGAAATATATGAAAGTTATTGAATGTATAATTATTGTTTGTTTAATATGTTTGAATTGTATTGTTATTTTTTGAATTTGAAATTTATATTTTATTTGATATAAATTAGATTTGAAAAAAAATATTGATTGTAGTAGAATTAAAAATAATAATTGAATTTGTTTGTTTGTATAAATTGATATAATGTATTTTAATTTGTTTAAAGAATTTGGAGTTAATAATTTGTAAATCCTGTGATTGTTGTAATGTAAATTTTATGAATTATTTTTATATAAGTTTTTGGTTAAATGTTTTGTAAGTTTTTAAGAAGGTTTTTTATCAGTTATAAGTTTTAAATATACTGGTTACCAGTACATTAAGTATCGGTTTCCGGTATTGTAGTTTTATTTTGTAATTGTAGCTGGTTGCCAGTTATTTGTATACTGGATTCCAGTAAATTTTTATTAGTTAAATTGTAAATTTTTAAATTGGTAGTTTTTGTATTTGTTCAAAATTTTTTCTTTTTTTTTTCTTTTAATTTTCTTTTGTTTTATTATCTGAAAAATGATTGTTTAAATTGTATTTTTGTATTTATGTGGTAGTTAATAAATTAGAATCTGGAAATCATGTCCCGGTATAAGAAATTAGGTACCGGGATTAGATTTTCAGATTTTATTTATTTATTTATTTATTTATTTATTTATTTATTTATTTATTTATTTATTTATTTATTTATTTATTTATTTATTTATTTATTTATTTATTTATTTATTTATTTATTTATTTATTTATTTATTTATTTATTTATTTATTTATTTATTTATTTATTTATTTATTTATTTATTTATTTATTTATTTATTTATTTATTTATTTATTTATTTATTTATTTATTTATTTATTTATTTATTTATTTATTTATTTATTTATTTATTTATTTATTTATTTATTTATTTATTTATTTATTTATTTATTTATTTATTTATTTATTTATTTATTTATTTATTTATTTATTTATTTATTTATTTATTTATTTATTTATTTATTTATTTATTTATTTATTTATTTATTTATTTATTTATTTATTTATTTATTTATTTATTTATTTATTTATTAATTATTTATTTATTTATTTTTAGTCGATTCGAGGGTGGGCTTCCACGGAGTTTTGGATGTCAAGGATGGCGACATCCCATTCGACTTCATCCACCCACTCAGCCGTTGCCAGAGCTGCGACGCTAAAGTCTGAATTGATCACAACTGGATTGTGGTCAGAATCCAGAGCGTTTACTGCCGTGAGGTCCAGATGAAATGGAATGTTCTTGGTGATTGCGAAGTCTATGACGTCCGCCCTGCCACCAGGCTCGAAGTGCGTTGGACCCCACGGGCTATGTGCATGAAGGGTTGGGTCTCCGCTGATGAGGCGGTAGATGCTCCTTTCCTTCTCATTCTGGATGCGGCTGTTCCATCCTGGGTGTTTGGCATTGAAGTCGCCAGCTATGCACACTCGTTGGTCTAGGTTGAGGAGTGCCCTGTTATCGGCTTCATAGAAGGGATGGTTGGGCGGGTCATACACTGCCACAAGCACTAGGTCTGAACCGCCCAAGGAGAGCCCTATGGCGTTCGCCACCAAGTGCTGAAGCCGAGGGATGCTAATGGGAGTATGGGTGATGTGGTATTTGATAAATATAGCAGTACCGCCACCCCCTATCGGCTCAGTGGACGGCGTAACTTGGCAGGTTAAATCGTACACCAGCATGCAGGTGCTTTTCGCATACCATAAGGAGGTCAATCCCGTGGTCACTTACAAACTGCAAGATGCCCGGTCTCTGTTCACGGACTCCGTTTGCGTTCCAGAACACGGCTCTCAATGTGCGCTGAGTTCTTACCATCGCCATTCCGGAGCTGGAGTCAGGGAAGAGGAGCCGTGCAGTCTGTTGCAAAATGCTATGTGTTTGCATAGCAGGGATGCGGGGCTCTGTCAGTTGCTCCCTGCAGCGCCTTAAAATGGGGAGGGAGCGATGAATTAGTTCGGCGAACCAGGCAGAAAGCTCTTGGAGCTCCGCCAGGTCCTCGTTTGAGACGCCAGTGTTCCAAACTGGTGTAGCTGTCGTAGGGACGGGTGCTTCTCCCTCATTGGCTACTGCAGCCACTGTAACTGGAGCTGGAAGAAGGGGAGAGCAGTGGCGGCTGGGCCGCTCTGTTTCCCTGCAGATTCTGGTGCGGACAGCCCGGCCGTTGTTGCCGCAGTTGCCGGCGGTTTCTCCCACCGGGCAGCGGTGGCCTTCTTCTGACGAGGAGGCCCTTGTGGTTTTGCTGCAGATGCAGCTGGTGCTTGTGTGGCTGTAGCTCCAGAGCTTTCTGACTGGTTCGCTGTCGGAGTCTGGCCTGCCTCGGCCTGCTGCAGCACCTGTTCGTGCTTGTGCAGTGCCTGGGCAAAGCTGACGCCAGGCCGACTGTGCTGGCTCCCTGGTTGTGTTTCTGCCCTGACTTGCCTGCACTATACGCAGTTTAGCGGGACAACCGCCGTAGATCCATATGTGGGCTTCTCGGCAATTGGCACACTCTTTGTCATCTCTGGGGTTCGGGCATTCTTTCACATTGTGTTGGCCTGCACATCGTATGCAGGCTGTCCTCCTCTCGCACGCATGGCTAGAGTGGTGGAAGCCCAAGCATCTGTTGCATTGAGCTGGTCCCTCTCTGCCATGTTACGGTTCGATTCTTATCTTTATGTTTTAGAGGTGGGACACCTCGTCGATTTTGGGGAGACCATTTCCCTCCTTCTCCACTATTACGAGAAATAGTGGCATGGGGGTCCTTACGTGCTCTTTATGAGGAAAGCATTTCTTTAGTAGGGGCGGCCCCACAACCGCCCCCCCCCGGTGACGATCGTCTGCCTGGAGGCTACGTCGTCTCCCCATGCACATGCACTTAGTAATCTAACATGCAGCTACGGAGATGTGCGTGGTTAATATTAATCGTGTAATTGCATAGTAGAAGAGTAACGTGCTAGTCGGGTTCCGCGATCGCACCCCGGTTAGTATAGGTTAGTTCTACTCTTGCTAGCTCACATTCATGCTAGCGGGTCAGGAGTGTTAACTGGCGTCAGCCATGGCAAACCCTGACTGGCGCCCTGTGGTTAGTACGTGCGAGTAGCTAAGTTATGTTAGTGGTAAACAGTTGGAAACAAGCTACGGCTTGACTACAAAATGAAGTAAGGGTTAATTAATCATGCATTGAAAGAAGTAAGTGGTGTGGCGGGACTTTACCAAAGTAGTTGTAGTTGTTTTACCCTTTCTCGCTTTGTCCTTGATGTAGAGTGGAGGGGTTCTCATCTTATTAACATACGGCAACTGTGTGGTTAGGTTGAACCTGAAACTCTAGACAAGCATTTGAGGATAATACAGTGGCTGTTGTACTAGTTGTTGGAGGTATTGGAGAACCTCATCTGCGGAAGTCTCGTTAGTAATGTCTCGGTCAAGTAGGCAAAGAGGGCGTTTGTGTTTATTGGTTGAGGTATCATAGAAACCGATGGATCTAGTCAGTGGATTTCTGTTTTTGGTGCAGTTTGTATATAGTTCATGTGCAAGTTTCTTGATGAACTGTTTTATTGTATGCATTCGGAGTTCACGGTGTAGGAGTTTCGCTGGTGCTACGGGCGGTACTTTGACTACGATGAGGAGTATTTTATTTTGTAGTGTTTGTAACTTATTTATGTGGGTTTTTGCTGCATACCCCCAAACAGGGGCAGCGTAAGTGAAAATGGGGCAGAGCAGTGTCTTATACAGTGTAAGTTCAGTATGCAGCTGTAATTCATTACTGTAGTTGATGAGAGGGTATAAACTGCGCAATTGCGCCTTGGTTTTGGCACGTATCTTTAGCACGTGTTGGTTCTAGGTCAGACCCTGGTCCATAACTACGCCCAGGTAAGTTGCTGTGTCTGACCAGGGTATTGGTTAGCCGAAGAGTTGGAGTGGTGGTAAGTGGCGTGTACGTTGCCTGTGTTTAACCCTCTTGGTGAAAAACATGGCCTGGGGTTTAGTAGGGTTTACCTTAAAACGCCATTTGGTCAGCCAGTTGGTATGGTCATTAAGTGCATTTTGAAGACGCGTGGAGATGAATTTCGGGTCTCCTGATTGCGCCATCAATGCAGAGTCGTCTGCATAAAGTGAGAGGGTAGTGTTGTGGGTGTTTGGGATGTCGTTCATGTATATTTTGAAAAAAAGGGCCAAGGGCACTCCCTTGGGGGACCCCGGCCAGAATGGGACGGACGGTGGAGGAGGAGGAATCAACAGATGATGTAAATTTGCGGTTATGTAAGTAGTTGGCTATCAGCTTAATCGCGGTATCTTGGAAATTTTACTGGTTGAGTTTGCGCAGTAAACCCTCGTGCCATACCCTGTCAAAGGCGCGTTCCACCTGTGCTTTTTCGGATATTTAAACCAGAGGTGATGTGTTGTGTTCCGTGGTTCGGAGGAGTTGAAATGTGGTGGAGTGCTTCCAGAGAAAGCCGAAGTGCTCGGGTATTAGTATGTCATGCCTATGGTGGTACTTATTTAGAAGTATAAGAATTGCTTTCTCTAATAGACTACTTAAGGTTTTAAGGAGACTGATGGGCCTGTAGTTCTGCGGATTAGTGTGGTCCTTGTTGGGTTTCGGGCATTGTAGTTTGCGGGCCATTTTCCAGCATTCTGGGAAGTGTCCAATACGGAGGGTGAAGTTAAATATATCCGTCATGACCTGCAAGGCCTGTGGAGGTAGGTTTTTGAGGGCTATATTGGGGATGCGGTCTGGTCCTGGGGCTTTTTGGTTTCTTAAGTGCTTTATGAGCCAGGCAATTTCAGAGGCACATGTCTGTCTCAGGTAGCTATACACCGGCTGTTTTCGGTAGTTGGCTGTCAGGGTCATTGTTTCAGTAACGAAGTCTGGGTCCATCGGTTGGGGGTTTGGGACTCGGGTTTCTTGAAGTGCGTCTGCAAGGGCTTCGGCTTTAGCTACGTCCGTGGAGGCGATTTGCTGATTGTGATGTAGTGGGGGTACAGTCATAGGTTGTCGTGTAAGGTGCTTTGCAATCCGCCAAACCGTTTGGTTTTCGAGGTCCAGATTTGCAAGCGTCGCGTTCCATTGTTCTGAGATGTACTGTGAGGTTTTATCGTGGATTGTATGGTTTAAGTAGCGAAGCAAGTCAAGGTCTGCGGGGTGTCTAGTTCGCTGCCAATTCCGTCTGGCTCTGTTACGTTGGGCCGTTAGTCGTTGAATGTCCGGTGGAGGGGCAGGGCCACGTTCACCAGGGAGCACAATTGGTGCGGCACTTCTGAGAGCGTAGCCTATGGTCGTTTTCAGGTGCTTCACAGCCTGGTCTATCTCAGCTTCAGTTGTAATGGGTTCATGTCTCAGTTCGTCAATTATGGTTGTAGAGAAAACATTCGAGTTGGCTTTGTTATGGTTGTGTCTTGGAAATCTGGGCATTTGCTCCAATGTGCCATTAACTGTTAGGAAAACTGGCAAGTTTTCCAATGAGAGGTCGTTGATGTGATGAATGTCAATATGAAATGTAATATTACGAGCTAGTACAATGTCCAGGATATCAGGTAGATCTCTTTGATGGCGTGGTATGAATGTTGGTTCTGTGGGTGCATAGATAATAAAGTCGGATTGATTTTCGTAGCGTAGGAGTTTGTTACCAGGTACGTTAGAACTGCGGTTATTCAATAGAGGATGTTTGCAGTTCAAATCACCCGCTAAGGCTTAGCGTACGTTTACTCAATAAGACAGGCTTCTGTTTGGTTGCTATTGTATATACACATTGCAAATACACCAAATAGTTTTCGGTCAACCTCAAAAAAGAGCAACTAAATGTAAGCTATAACCGATCAAAATAATTATTGTTTGCTGTAAAAGTAGTGAATAATTCCACGTATTGTAATGCACAATAGTGTATCGCATATTGAGCCATCTATGGACAGCAAGGAGAATTCATTAAGAGGATTCCTATTACCAACAACGAAAAAAGTTATTGTTACTCTATAACCGAGAAAACTAAACTGACTCATTATATATATCTGCTAGGTTAGGCTAATGTATTACGCTCACATAGCTCTCTTAATCCAGTCTTCTACAAAGCCTTGCTGTTGTACTCGCCACAAGTTTATGTAAACGTTTATACAAACAGTTTAATTACATATTTCGTTGCATACACAAGAGTGATATAGGAGACTGAAGTGTTAGTTAACATGTCACTCGCTATATCCCGTCTTTCAGGTTTGTTGCTATTCCCATGAATTACGAATAACAGCAGAACGAAGCTTAGGTTCTTAAAAAATAGAACATTGAAAGAAAGACAAAAACATTTCAGGAATCGAGAGAGAACAAATAATTGGCATAAGTAGTTGTTTTAACATGATCCGCGTTAATTTAATAGTACGATTTTGTAATTTTCTTCAAATATCTTCAACTTTACATGGTTTAGGACAGTACTCTTGTTCGGCCTCATACTTGTTCGCGTATTTTTACTTCCAATTTTTACAGAATTTGTCGTTTCTGATATAAAGCAATCACTACGGACCAGCTCTGAAGTGATCTGACTATCGCTCAAGGCTACACAACACTTTCTACAAATATCTTCAACTCTCCATGGTTAAGGACAATACTCCTGTTCGGCCTCCTCGTCCTATAGTTCTATAACCAGATGTTTATATTTCTATGCCTTTAATGGAATACGAAAGCTATAAGATTTTACAAGTGGCTTTTCCATTTATTTGTACCTTTTATTTTAACGAAATCCTGTATTTTTAATTTCCCTCTTACTGCTTCATTTCAAATATGATCTTGGCTTTAAATCGTTTTACTGGTCGGAGATATTTCATTTCTGTCACTTTTGTTTGTCTCCAGTCTTTTGTCTCCTGGTCTTACAGTAGAACTTTAACATTTGTAAAGCCTTCAGTTTTTTTAATTACGGGCTATCAATAAAAATATATTCAAATTTTGTCACTTTATTAATTGCCTCTTCGTTGTTTGTTTTAAAGGTAACATTGCAGCCCAAGTAATTAAATTTTCTCACATTTTTATTTAACACAATCTTCCATTTCGTATTTTGTTTTACAATAAGTGCCATGATCGTTGATTTTTTGCTGATATATTTAAACCATAATCCTCAATCTGTCTCTATAACCTGTACATACTTATTTGTAGATTATCCACTCTGCCTTGTATTATTAAGTCACCTGCTTAGAATGGCATATTTAATGCATCATTATATTTATTTATTTCCCAACTGGACTTTCCTCCATAAGATTTCTAACAAGATATTCCTAATGAATATTAAACAGTGAAGACAAAATACATTCTTGTTTTAAACCACGGTGAATTGCATCTTGTGGTAATCATCCATTTCCTAAAACTATTTTGGTTTCTTGAGGCATCCAAACTTGTGTCCAATAGTTATGAATAATTCAATAATATATTACCAAGCGTCCACAATTGTACAAAAATTAAGCATAGTGCTGCATGTTGCTACTAGTGCAGCACATATGCTCTGGAATGCAGTAAGGGTGAGAAATAGCAGACAGTTTTGACGTCAGGACAACTTTTTACGCAAGTACAAAATGTGATGATCACTTCTACAATGACAATGACGGGGCTAGGCGGTTAATATGCGGTGTGGTGACCGCTTATGGCTACATAGGCCTCGCAGCTCCTTGTCATGCCCTCTATATGGTGTTTAAAAGGCTCTGCAGGCAGCACTTACCTGATAACAACAGGAAAAGTCAAAACTTGTTACCTGAAACGGATTCTAGGTATCAGGAAGACTAAGGGCTAAGATATGTATTAACCATTGACGACATCACAATGTTGCTTTGGCTGCCAAATACCAAGCCCTAAGAGATACACATCAAACTCTCATGGAGAAGTGCAGAGCCATCTGCTCCAATTTGTGCTCCACGGACGAGTGGAAACAAACAAACTAGGAGCTACGTCACGTGGTAACACGTTAAGGCACGTATGGGTTTTACCATAGACTCTACCAAAACAACAGGTTTCACCGAACATTGTGTTTGTAACGTTGTGTGGGATATCACGTTAAAAACCGTAAAATAATGAAAACCTCACTCAAGTCATGGTCGTTGAAGGGGGTACCTCCTCAGCAGAAGAGGGTCCTTCGACTCTATTCATACCGGGAGCAAGTCCCTTACTGGCATGGAGAAAGTTTTTCAAGGATGGTGGGTGAACGGTGGATGTCAGGTTAGGATATAGTTTTAAGGATAATAGGTAGCTGTGCTGTTTTGGAGATTTAGGTTGAGATGGTCCTAGCACGGGTCTGGGTATTTTGTATAGTTCTCCGGGATCAAGGTCGTACTCTCCAAGTCAACGGATAAGATTATTGAAAGTGTTAGGAAGTTGAGAAATAGATGGAGGATGCAGTCAAATAATTTGGGGAAGAATAGGTCTAGATGGATATTGTCGTTAGGGATGCACCATTCAGCTGCGACTGCAGACCGGAGATATCGGTTTTGTAGACTTGCAGTTTGGAGAGATGTGTTTTTGCTGCTATACCCCAGACTTGGCAGGCGTAGGACAATGCTGGCTTTAGTATCTGCTCGTAAAGCAGGAGCTTGTTTCTCAAAGCCAATGGAGAGTTGCGATTGTACAGTGCATACATCATGGCTATCCTTCTATTGACTCCGTTAGCCAGTGTCGTGATGTGCGCATGTCCAAGATAACACCAAGGTGTGTTGTCTGCGATGACCATGGCACCTCTGTATCTCCGAGGCAAAGGTTTGGTACATCTTGTATAGCTCGCCGTGTGAAGGTGACGGCTTGGGACTTCGTGACATTGAGTTTTAATCGCCAAGTTGCGAATCAGGCATACAGCATATTTGCAAGGATCTACGCCCTGTGCACTGTGATGACTTGTTTGTGAGATGCTGTTGTTATGGCTGTGTCGTCGGCAAAGAGGTACAGGTTGCAGCCACTGGCTTTCGAATGTTTTCTTTCTTTATTTATATCTACATTGTGCGTTAACATGATGCTTCTGATGTTTAATTTTGTTTCCGAAACACTGGAATTGTCAATGCACCTATGAAGAAAACGAAATTCTAGGCTCACAGATATTCTAGGTTCAGGATAATTCCGCTCTCAAAGACAAATATTTGTTTGGCTGATAATATTTAAGTATATACAGCAGATAATTTTCCCTCCTTCTTGTCAAAAAGCAACCAATTATAAGCTACAACTGATGAACACAATTTTAATTTGATAGAAAACATTGTGGTTAATTAGGAACCGTATACTGCCCGGTAATATATCGCCTTCAGAGCCATCTATATTGACAGCAAGTAGAGGCGGGTCAAAGCATTCACTATTCGGTTCTTTCTCAATTAAAAGATTTGTTGTACTGCATAATGCGTGTCCTATATAATATATATTAATGATGTTAGGTTAATTATTACACTCACACAACTTTCTTATCCCAGTCTTCTAGAAAGCCTTACTTTTGTACTTGTTACAGGTTTATGTAAACGTTTATACAAACAGTTTAATTACATATTTCGTTGTATATAGAAGAGTGATATAGGAGACCGAATTGTTACTCTTTCAACCCGAAGGTACTTTGGTAACCTCCAAATTAACTCCCAATCAAAAACCTACATCACCTTCATCCTACATCTTTCAATAATAATCCTACCTGCGGTAAAACCCTTAATGGGTGGGCACGCAGCAAAAACCTTCTGGCTATATACAGCCAGCCAGCACGAGCGAGCGAGCGACCGAATTGTTAGTTAACAAGCGACTCGCTATATCCCGTCTTTCAAGTTTGTTGTTATTATATGAATTATGAGTAACAGGAGAACGAAATTTAGGTTTATAAAGAATAGAAAATTGAAAGAAAAAGAAGCAAAATCTCGGAATCCGATTAAGAGATCAAATAATTGACATAAGTTAGAGCTTTAACATGATCTGCATTTATTTAATACTAAGACTTTGTATATATGTCATGAGTTAAGAGATAACAAATATAATAGAGGTCATTCGGAAAAATTACGATTTCCCAGTTCGCTACCAGAAAAACCAAGAGATATATTTTAGAATCAAGCAGATATATCCGACATATGGTATTTTGATACTATCGTTAACAGCTCTTTACAGAAAATAAAAAGGTACTCTCACTACTTTATTAATGTAGAGGATAGTTTCCGCAGGTTGGTATGATTGCATTCTTGGAAGATAGTGGGTTATGTAACGACTGTTTTTTTATTTATTCGAAACATTAGTTGTGAGTCATGCAGTCACATACAATTTGTGTGTTTATAGTTCCGGTATAGTACACTAGACTGCGTTGTAGATCACAGGAAAGTAAAATTTAGGTAAATAAATGTTATGTCCTTAGTGATTTAAGGCACGGATTCTGTCTTTCTGTCCGATTGTAATTAAACCGCCTCAGAAACAAGAACTCGTATTCTCAAATTGGAGGATAGATAAAGAATTTCCAAATCAGTAGATATATTTTACCATGAATGCTTTAGGGGAATATTGTATTTCAATCTATTTAACTCTCCGTTATGTCACAATAACAATTGTTAGTGGTACTTTGGCGTTTTAGGATTTAAATTAATGACTTTTTATTCACATACATGTGAACTAATGACTTACGCCCAGCGTATTTGTACATTTGAATTAACAGTCGCTAATTGATGGTTAGTAAAAGTTAAGTGTGTTATTCTGAGCATGTGTGACTCCATACAACGTGATCAAATGACAAGTTGCTTGAATATGAGGTTTAGTATTTAAGTACAGTACCTACAAGAATGCGGGATTGGTATTACAAGACAAACACTCCACAACAATTACGCAATACATGGTAAATGATATTAGTTTTGATGTTTACTTAGGCTGTCGTAATACTGTCATTTTACGAGTTCCAGGCCTCACATAGAAATGACACCACGTGGCCAGATTGACGGATAGTATCATATAGATTAACTCTAAAGTAGCTTCTATCCATGGTTACAGGTAGGGCTTCTTTCAGCCGGAAAACACCGGATCGAGTTCAGATAAACCCTTATAAGTTCCAGTGAAATTACAGAGGAAACAATGTGACAGAGGATAGCAACAGCGAGATTACACTTACAACGCTATGAACGAGAAGGCGAACGTTTTCTTTGACGTATCATAACATTAGATGAAACTTGGGTTCGATGCTACCAAACAAAATGAAAGAGACCTTCAAGAGAGTGGCGGCACATTGATTCACCACGGCCAAAATGTCGACAAGAGCAGGATGATAGTTTTGTACTGGAAGAGCACAGATCAAACTTGTTTGAGATAGCAGAGGCTATAAACAGATCAAAAGAACCTGTAGGTAATATTTGAAGTAATGTTTTTGGCTTTCACAGGGCCTGTGCAGCAGTTGCATACAAAAATTGTTTCTGTGTCGAGCTCTACCATAAAAATGCCTGGCAAATTTTGAGATGGCTTATTACCAAGAATGGAATTTAGATACATCACTACCCTCCAGAAGGTAAACCACACTCAAAGTCAACACAGTGGACTACACCAGATGAACCAACTCCAAAAAAGTAAAGGCAATTTTGTCAGCTAACAAGTTTATGGAGAGTGTTTTCTGGTTGCCCAAGGAATTAATTTTATTGCTTTCTTGGAAAAGACTAAAAGTATGACTGGTGAATACACGTAAGCTTACTCCAAAGTTTAAGTGATGAGGTAAAAGGTAAAAAATCTCATTTGTCAAGGAAAAGTAACTTGTTTCTTCACAACAAGGCGCCCGTCCATCGTTCAGTCATTATAATGTGAAAAATGAGCGAATTTAAGCTTTAGTTGCTTGAAGATCCATCCTATTCGCCAGATCTAGCACCAAATGACTATCCACTGTTCCCAAACCTCAAAACACTTCTTTGAGGACGAGGATTTCTCATCAACGAGGAGGTCATTGATCCGTTAAACAGTTACTTTGAGGATCATGATAAATCGCACTACAGAGATGGTTTAATTAAATTAGAACACAGATATGACAAATTTATTAGCCTTTCTGGATACTATGTTGAGGAATAAAGAAAAATATTAAAAAGGATACCCTTTTTTGTATTATGAGGCCAGTGCGTTATGAGCCAACCCCCGTAAATATCACTTTATTAGATATTTTACTTATTAATTAATAGTATACGAGGGGGACCCAAAAGAAACCGGATTTTTCTTATAAAAACTTTATTGATGAATATTTGTACAAAATTACTTCAGTCAGCTTCAAAATACTCTCCATTACATGCGATGCACTTGTCAAGTCCCTTTTCTCACAGTTGGAAGTATGTTTGGAACTCTTCAAGTTTGATATTGTCCAGTGCCCTTTACGAAGCTGTTTATACCGTCTCCACATCGTCATAACGCTCCCCGCGGTTTTTTCATTCGTGGAAATAGGAAAATGTCGCGCGGGGTTAGGTCCGGCGAATACGGACCGTGCGGAACGAGAGACCACCTATGAGATGAGATACGGCGTTTTCTTCTATATTTGGTTTTTAGTTTTATTTTGAGGATCTTAAAACACATGTCTCCACTGAAATCTAGGTACTGAATTTTTTGATGAAATGCAAGTAATGGAGTACGTAATACACTGTTGCGGCGCTGGGCAAAAACGTTTCGGCACAAATAGATAATAGACGGCGGATAATGTTCCACGATTTTGCATGAGCTCTCAACGATAACGCGCGAGTGATCACAAAGGCGGCAAACAATGTTATCTCAGATAAAGGACTCGCCGCCACAGGTAGGATTTCATGTCTCGAACTTTCTAGAGATAACTCCATTGACGAGAATGGTTGTTTTTCTTGTTTGTTCGTGAATGTTCTCGGGCTATGAATAGACATATAAAAATGATTGTGACACTCCAGCAGGGAGTTGTGAAACAGCTGTTGTAAACAAGAGTAAGTAGTTGCTGTGGAACAAGGGTGTTGCTGCAACGAGAGCTAATGTAATCAGCTGCAAGTGTTTGTTACTGTCCTCAGCTTTGGAAGATTGTGTGATATAATGTTGTTACGTGAGAATTGGACAGTCTATTGCTACGGAAATGAAGCATTTGTTTAATTTCTGCAACTCGCCCTTTTAATTCTAAGAACCCACAAAGTCACAACTTGGTTTCAGGACTGCGACATGGAGGCCATATTGGAAAAGATTTTGGAGAAGGTGGCGAACATGAAAGAAGCGAATTACAACCTCGCTGCAAAAACAGAAGCGGTAAATAACAACCTGGCCGCAGAGTTGAAAGAAATGAAGACGGCTAACGAAAACATCACCGAGAAGACGAAAGAACTGAAGGCCGAATTAACAGCGCAGACGGAAGTGGCAAATAATAGCCTGACCGCGAAGATGACCGAATTGACCACGGAGATGAAAGCGGCAAACGAGTCCCTCGCCGTAAAGATCGAAGAACACCTGAGCGGCGTGAGAGATGACGTCACAGAGCTCGGCGAGCGGATGAGTCAAGTGGACGAGCGCGTCGAAGATCTGGCGAGCCACGTTAACGAGCTGGAGGGAAAGGCTGACAGCAACGCAAAGTCCCTGAACGCCATGGTGGAGGACGTCGTCAGCAGGAGGTTAAAGGATTTTATGGTCGACGCGTTGGGACGCGACACATCTGTGCGCGTCAAAACTCCTAAATACACGGCGCGACAACTTTCGAAGTCTTCCGCCGTCAATTCGACACGGTGGCCAAACACAAGTGGTCACCATAGGAAGAGGCCACACAGCTAATAGCTAGTCTACAGGGATGGGCCGCGGAAGTCCTGAACGCAGTACAGACAACGGTGGCGCCCAAGGACATCTGGGAGGTCCTAGAGAAACGTTCTGGAAACCACAGCTTAGGTGCGGCGTACCGCAGCAACCTAAAGGTAAGGCCACAGCAGCCAAGGGAGACGCTGCAGGAGTTCATCCTGGCAGTTGAACAACTGGCTAGCAAGGACCTAGTCGACCTCCCACCAGAGTTTGTATCCCGGGAAGCTGGCTACATATTCGTTGACGGGGTACGAGTTACGGAGATTCGTCAATGCCTAATCCTCGGCAATTATGAACCCATCCACAAGGCGCTAACGGCAGCATTTAGGATTGAGGCGGCCAAGATAACACCTATGACGACGTCGAGAACGAGGAGTGTCCGTTAAGCCGGAGACAGAAGACCAGCCGAAGGACGCCGGCGAAGACCTAGTGGCCTGTGTTTGGGGTGTGGAGAGCCCGAGCACCTAAACAGAGACTGCCCACACCAGGAAGAGCAGCCGGGATACGAGTAAGGTCCGTCGTGGAAAGGGGCACATCGGCGCCATCTTCACCATCTACACGAGTGACACTGCGCGCCCTCAGCCGACGTATGGATGACAGCCTCATCGTGGACGTTTGGATGAGAGAAGACGTGCCGCTTGCTCGCAATGACCGGACACTTGAGCGGCCGTCGCCATCATCAGACCTGACATGGCGAAGGGTTTGCTGACAAGGAAGCCGAGTCGACCATACCAGCTTGTGACGGCATCGGGTGACCCCTTGTCTGTGGAGGAGGCCCTGCTAAATTTGAACTTGGGACGGAGTTGCGTACGACTGTGTGTGTGTTCTTCGCGAAGGTGGCTGAGGAGAAGATACTGGGATTGGATGCCCTCACGAGCCACGAGGCGACGGTCTACGACGGCAGGAGGGTCCTTTGGCTCAATGGAGAAGAGGTCATACTCCGGCTACTCAGGTAACGCGTTGGAATCTGCAGGGTCATATTGAAGGAAGAAGTGGATACCCGCGAGAAAGGAGATGGTGGTGACGGCGCGACTGGAAGGACACCAAATGAAGAACATTGTTGCCTTGCCGAGTGGTGCCAGTGAGGCTGCTTAACCTATCGGACATCCATCACGATGACCAGGCCGGAACGGAGGTGGGGTCGTGCGAGCCCGTGGCCATCGTGACAGCATTCGACAAGACACAGGAGCCGGTTCCAACGCAACACCTAGGGGCCCCGGCTGGAGGGCTTTCTGGAGAGGGCCGCCGATCACCTGACCGCAGAACAGCTCCAGAATGTTTGACAACCGCTGAGACGATACCAGCGCGTCTTCAGCCAAGGCAGAGAATAACATCTGTATCACCTGACGAGAGTTACTGGCGGTAGTAAAGGCCTTGGAATTGTTCCACAAGTACCTCTAAGGTCACCCATTCCAACTGAGGACTGACCACACCACCCTGTCCTGGCTACTGAGCTTTAGAAACCTGGAAGGCCAGAGAGCACGTTTGGTTCAGAGGCTGCAGGAGTACGACTTCACGTCTGAACATCGTAGCTGGAAGAACCACGATAACGCAGACGCCATGTCCTGAAGACCGTGCCCAGAGAAGTGCGGCCAATGCCGCAAGAGAAGGAGCGTGCGGCAGCAGTCCGTTAGTCACAGCAGTGCCTGCGGATGGCTGCAATAGCGCAGGCTTGAGGAGGGAGCAGCTGGCGGACGCAGACTTGGGACCACTCTTGAGGAAAGCGGAGACAGGGACAAGACCAACCTGGCAGGACATCGCACCGAGGAGCGCCACCTATAAGTCATACTACTCGTAGGGGAGGGGATCCGTCCCCTTCAGCTTCCAAGGTGCGGGCGCTGCGGACCCTTAGCACTCGTGGTACCTCTGTCGTTACTAGAGGAACCTCGGACCGAACAGCCGAGCCCCTCCTTAGGGAGTTGTTCGGATGGGTAGGTCTCGGGTTGGCAGTGTGTTCCCGTTAGCCCACGGGAAAATGGGTACCTCCGGCCAGGTCGCCAGGGCCGACCGGAGGGGGTTGCGGGAAGCCATTAAGTATCCCAGGTACTAGCCTGCACAGCTAGTAGAAGGTGTGCTAGATCACCAGGCGGCCCCACCGAGGTTATCGGTAGTCTTCCCTGCGGGGTTGGCGCGCGTAAGTGGCGTATCCACTTCCATCCCGTCTTGAGTATAAGCGGGGGGGCTTTTTAAGAAATCAGGTATTGCCCTATGGAAAGACCCCCGGAGTATATATTGCTCCCGGGTAGAAGGAGGCCCGGGTCCTTGGTCCTACGGGTCCAGGACTAATGGGAGTAGATCCTCTGCACTAACTATAAGTCATACTGGGCCAAATGGGACTCGCCGAAAATCAGAGAGGGCGTGCTGTTCCAGTTATGGGAATCGCCCGATGGGAAGAAGTAGAGACAGCAGTTGGTACTTCCCCGAAATAAGTTCCCGTAGGTCTTGGGGGAAGTGCAAGCTGGTTCTTCAGGAGGACACCTGGGAGCAAACCGAACCTTCGACAAACTTCAACAGCCCTGACAATGACCGTACCAGCTGGTGGACTAACGACATGGGCTACCGCATCCAGAAGTTGCCACATGGGAAGATGCTGGTGGCATACTTGGATCGTCTGGCCCACTACGGTGGAGCAGTTCGGGACGACCAGTCTTGAGGAGAGAGCAGTATCACGGCAACAGGCATAAAAGTTTCGGCACAAATAAGAAAACGTAAAATTTCATGGTAATAATGAGCCTTGCTAAGCAGTTAACTATAACACGTTTATTGTAAGCATATAGCACCGGTGACGCAGATAGGTGAGATAAAAGACCTGCCGGCCCAGACATTGCCGGAAGGGGATGTATTATTCGGATTACGTCTTTAGATGCCTTTTTAATTCTAGAAAAATCTAGTGAATGTACAGAACGGTTTGGAATTCATATATAGGTGAATAAGAAGAAGCCATGGCTAGTGAAGAGTCAGTTGGTTAACAAGAGTGTTGTTGTAACGAGAGCAAATGTAATCAGCTGTCACAGTTTGGTATTGTCATCGACATTGGAAGGTTGTGTTATTATGTGATGTAATGTTGTTACGTGAGAATTAAACAGTGTATCTCTACGGAAATAAAGGGGATTTAGTTTCTGTAACTTGACCTTTTAATTCTACGAACCCACAGTATTCTTCAATAATTTTCATGAATGTAATGCCACAGTAATCAAATTTAAGCTATATGTAAGCAGCATAACTACATCTTGTAAGAATACTAGGTAAATGTCTCTGCCTCCGGAGGATAACTTAAACAGATAGAAAGCCATCTATGGGCAGCAAAGTTCGGTAAGAGTTACATTTTTTGTGGACCAAAACAGATCCATTGTATGAGTAATTAAGGCAGTTAATAGATGTCGCATGTAGTATATGGTCACTGATGTAGGTTATATTATTGAATCTTGCTGACTTCTCAGTCTATTGTTTCACAAAACCATATTCTCTATTTACTTCAACTTTAAATTAAATGCTTTTAAAGTACATGTACAAGAGGTACATATAAAGGAAACTCAAGTGGTAGTTAAATGTTTAATAAGCGGGTTATGAGTCATTTTCCATGTTACTCCCACGTGATTACAAGTAATGCAACAGTGGATGTTGGGACTGTAAGAATATTAAGGGATTATTAAGTAGAAATCAAAGCTAAAGAGTATCTCCTAAATCTTTATTATAATTGTCATAAATTGTTGATGTATATATCTGCATTCCCTGTGCTGTAAGACTTTGCTTATCTCTTAGATCTACTAGCTATGTTAAACCATTCAGAAGTGAGGCAGAATGAAGGCAACTTGACAGGCAGTTGTCAAAAAAATTCTACAATATATTTCTCTACTCATGAAAATATATTTTACCTAGGATATTTTTGTCAGATTGTTGAATATATTGTAAACAAAATGGTCAACTTTGTTGAGTAAAGATAATTTCTGTAGATGGGATAGCTATATCCTTGTAAAGTACTGGACGTACCCAAACTGCTATATTTTATATATTCAGGGTGTCGTTTGCGACCTCACGCGGAACACCCGCTTCTTGATAAGTTTGCTATCGATAAAACAGAACATTTACTATAGGACGTTGTAGGTATTGTACAAATAACTGTAAATGTTTTCATGATTGCCGCAAGTAAGCTATTTGTTGGTTTAACTATACAAAACTTAAACAAATTCAAACAAATACTCAAGTCGGTCATCTAAGAGAAATGCTCTCCTAGGTAAGGAGCCTTTAGTTTCAAAAGCTTTGTTGACAATATTATTATAATTCTTGTAAAAATTTTTATTAATATAATGTCAAAATGGTGAAATGTTCACAATAATACAATGAAACTGTATTTGAGATTTTAGCTTTGAATCCTATATACAAAACACTTGACTAGCGGATTTCTAAGGAAGGTTTTCAGCTGCTCTGGTGTAACATAACAGGTCTGGTTTATTTTTGAAGTGATTGTGATAAATATTGTCCACGAAACGACAAAGCTGTAAGATTTTTCATGTATTAAAATCATATTTAAATCCATAATTATTCCATAGCCGAGTATTTCTTAAGATAAACAGTTGAATGCTTCCGACGCTTTTGGAACATTTGTGAATTGAAAGCAAAAAGTACATTTAAATACATAAGAAATGGAATGTAATCTAATCAGAGGAATATATAAGCTGTTTTAACCAACCTTTGCTTTATGTTACATACTTACAGCAAATGAAGGACTTCAGCGTAAATATACGCTTCGAGGGGCCTAAAAAAGACTGTGTTTGTGAAAAGAGTAATTCCAAAACAAAGTTGCTAAATTTTATATCTCAGTTTAGCATCTTATAAGTATATGACATGCAATAATTTGTACACAATCACCCCAAACTAACGTAATCATGATAAAGCTTCATATATATTTAATTGTTTATAGATGGTTAAAATAGTTGTACTAAAATAGTATATATTTTATATAATTTAATGACAGATGGGTATATCCGGGAATGTTGCTAGAAGTTCTCTTTGTAGTGAACATGTTTTTTATTACTGGTAAACCGTAAGAGATATAAATATAGAATAATTAAACCTCACAGTTGAATAAGGACTTTGTAGAATAGTAAATTCCATTGTAAATGTGTAAGGCAACACTTTCTACAAATATCGTCAACTCTCCATTGTTAAGGACAATCCTCCTGTTCGACCTCGTGTTCCTATATTTCTATAAACAGATGTTTATATTCCTATGACTTTAATGGAATACGACAGTTATCAGTTGTTTACAAATGATTTTTCTAGCTTTGCTCAATTTATTAGTACCTTTTCATTCAACGAAAGTGTTTACTTCCTTCCTGATTTCTTTATTTCTAATACGATGTTGCCTTTATATCATTTTACTGCTCGGAGATATTTCATTTCTGTCGCTTTTATTTGGCTACAGTCTTTTGTCTCCTGGTCTTAGCGTAGAACCTCAACATTTGTAACGTTTCCGGGTTTTTCTTTGCGAGGTTGGAGCTATTATTGAAAGCCTAAGTTCAAATTTACTTTTTTAAAACTTACCTCTTCGTTATTTGTTTTAAAGGTTACATTTAAAATCAAGTAATTAAATTTTCTCACCTATTCCAAGACGTTATTGTTTAAGACTGTCTTCCATGTCTTACTTCGGTTTCCAATAAATGTCACGATCTTCGACCTTTTTGCTGTTATATTTATATCATAATTCCGGATCAGTCTACCTAACCTGTGCACACTTCTTTGTAGATTATCCTCTCTGCCTTGTATTATTAAGTAATATGCATAGAGTGGCATATTTAATGTATTATTATATTTGTATTTATTCCTGCTGGTATTTGTATTTTAATTTTCTAACAATATTTTCCATATAACTGGTAAACACTGAAGCTAAACTAGATTCTTGTTTTAAGCATCGTTAATCTCATTTTGTGATAAACGTCCATTTCTAAAACTTTTTGTTTCCTGAACTATTTTTGACACACACTTGTGTCCAAAAGTTACGTGTAATTCAGTGTTTTATTCCCAAACTCTCAGAATTGTATAAAAGTTAAAGATAAAGAGGTATATTGTTACCAATGCGGCAGACATGATCGGGATTGCAGTAAGAGTGAGAAATAGCAGTGTTGGCCTCAGGACACAGCTTTGCAGAAGTACAAAATGTGACGATCACTTCCACAATGACAATGGTGGTTCTCAGTGGCTAAAATAGGGTGTAGTGACCTGTCGTGTCTAAACAGGCCTCACAGCACAATGACATGATCGCTATCGTGGTTTAAGGCCTCTGAAGGCATCAGGACCTTATAACCATAGACAAAGTCAAAGCTCGTTACCTAAACAGAACTCTAGGTATTGCTAAGACAGCACACTCAAGACTAAGATATGTATTAACCATTGACGACAATTTCTTTTTATTTTACGTCCGTCCCAACATTAAGTTATATAGGACGGTAAATGAATTGGGTGAAATGATGCTCAAATGAGTCCAGGGTTCATGGAGCTTAGAGTTACCTGGCATTCGTCTTGAAGGATAAAAGAAAACCCCGGATAAAAAACGTATCTATGTAACTCACATCAAAATGCAGTTTTGACTGCCAAATACCAAGCCGTTCGAGATGTACTTCAAACTTTCTTCGAGAAGTACAGAGCCATCTGGCCCGAAATCTGCTCCACAGACGAGTGGGAAGAAGCAAACTACGACCTACGTCACACCGTATCGCGTTACGCCACGTATGTATTTTACCATAGACAGTACCAAAACAAGGTTTTTCACAAGCGAAACGCAGATTGTAACATGTAACGGATATCAAGCAAAGCAAGAAAAAAAAATTGCAAAATAAGGAAAACCTGGATTATAAATCTGGTTTTGGAGCAGTTACTCATTTGTTATTTCTCTTTGAACATGGTGCGTTTTTCAAAATGATACTTGAATCCCTTCGCGAAATTTCATCACATAATGAAAACGATGATAAATTGTAATTTACCTATGAGAAACGAAGTTGAAAGTCTCAACTTTATACTAAGTTTAGGATACTTCCCCTCCCAAAAACAAATATGTGTTCGGTTGCTGTTGCTTAAATATATGCATCAGATACTTTTCCCACCTAATCACGAAGAATAAATTAATTATAAACAATTTCCCTTCAACACAATTATAATTTGCTATAAAACGTTGTGATTAATTAGAAATCTCATACTGCAAGATAATCTATAGCTTGCAGAGCCATCTATGGACAGCAAGGAGAGGCCGGTCAGAGCATTCATTAATTCCACTCCTTGTCAACCAAAACATTTGTTGCACTGTACAATCCAGATAACTAAAATGACGTGGTGTCCTGTATCATTGTATTTGAGATTTTAGCTTTGAATCGTATATACAAAACACTTGACTAGCGGATTTCTAAGGAAGGTTTTCAGCTGCTCTGGTGTAACATAACAGGTCTGGTTTATTTTTGAAGTGATTGTGATAAATATTGTCCACGAAACGACAAAGCTCTAAGATTTTTCATGTATTAAAAACATATTTAAATCCATAATTATTCCATAGCCGAGTATTTCTTAAGGTAAACAGTTGCATGCTTCCGACGCTTTTGGAACATTTGTGAATTGAAAGCAAAAAGTACATTTAAATACATAAGTAATGGAATGTAATCTAATCAGAGGAATATATAAGCTGTTTTAACCAACTTTTGCTTTATGTTACATACTTACAGCAAATGAAGTATTTCAGCGTAAATACACGCTTCGAGGGGCCTAGAAAAAGTCTGTGTTTGTGAAAAGAGTAATTCCAAAACAAAGTTGCTAAATTTTATATTTCAGTTTAGCATCTTATAAGTATATGACATGCAATAATTTGTACACAATCACCCCAAACTAACGTAATCGTGATAAAGCTTCATATATATTTAATTGTTTATAGATGGTTAAAATAGTTGTACTAAAATAGTATATATTTTATATAATTTAATGACAGATGGGTATATCCGGGAATGTTGCTAGAAGTTCTCTTTGTAGTGAACATGTTTTTTATTACTGGTAAACCGTAAGAGATATAAATATAGAATAATTAAACCTCACAGTTGAATAAGGACTTTGTAGAATAGTAAATTCCATTGTAAATGTGTAAGGCAACACTTTCTACAAATATCGTCAACTCTCCATTGTTAAGGACAATACTCCTGTTCGACCTCGTGTTCCTATATTTCTATAAACAGATGTTTATATTCCTATGACTTTAATGGAATACGACAGTTATCAGTTGTTTACAAATGATTTTTCTAGCTTTGCTCAATTTATTAGTACCTTTTCATTCAACGAAAGTGTTTACTTCCTTCCTGATTTCTTCATTTCTAATACGATGTTGCCTTTATATCATTTTACTGCTCGGAGATATTTCATTTCTGTCGCTTTTATTTGGCTGCAGTCTTTTGTCTCCTGGTCTTAGCGTAGAACCTCAACATTTGTAACGTTTCCGGGTTTTTCTTTGCGAGGTTGGAGCTATTATTGAAAGCCAAGTTCAAATTTACTTTTTTAAAACTTACCTCTTCGTTATTTGTTTTAAAGGTTACATTTAAAATCAAGTAATTAAATTTTCTCACCTATTCCGAGACGTTATTGTTTAAGACTGTCTTCCATGTCTTACTTCGGTTTCCAATAAATGTCACGATCTTCGACCTTTTTGCTGTTATATTTATATCATAATTCCGGATCAGTCTACCTAACCTGTGCACACTTCTTTGTAGATTATCCTCTCTGCCTTGTATTATTAAGTAATATGCATAGAGTGGCATATTTAATGTATTATTATATTTGTATTTATTCCTGCTGGTATTTGTATTTTAATTTTCTAACAATATGGTCCATATAACTGGTAAACACTGAAGCTAAACTAGATTCTTGTTTTAAGCATCGTTAATCTCATTTTGTGATAAACGTCCATTTCTATAACTTTTTGTTTCCTGAACTACTTTTGACACACACTTGTGTCCAAAAGTTACGTGTAATTCAGTGTTTTATTCCCAAACTGTCAGAATTGTATAAAAGTTAAAGATAAAGAAGTATATTGTTACCAATGCGGCAGACATGATCGGGATTGCAATAAGAGTGAGAAATAGCAGACAGTGTTGGCCTCAGGACACAGCTTTGCAGAAGTACAAAATGTGACGATCACTTCCACAATGACAATGGTGGTTCTCAGTGGCTAAAATAGGGTGTAGTGACCTGTCGTGTCTAAACAGGCCTCACAGCACAATGACATGATCGCTATCGTGGTTTAAGGCCTCTGAAGGCATCAGGACCTGATAACCATAGTCAAAGTCAAAGCTCGTTACCTAAACAGAACTCTAGGTATTGCTAAGACAGCACACTCAAGACTAAGATATGTATTAACCATTGACGACAATTTTTTTTTTAATTTACGTCCGCCCTAATTTTAAGTTATATAGGACGGTGAATGAATTGGGTGAAATGATGCTCAAATGAGTCCAGGGTTCATGGAGCTTAGAGTTACCTGGCATTCGTCTTGAAGGGTAAAAGAAAACCCCGGATAAAAAACGTATCTATGTAACTCACATCAAAATACAGTTTTGACTGCCAAATACCAAGCCGTTCGAGATGTACTTCAAACTTTCTTCGAGAACTACAGAGCCATCTGGCCCGAAATCTGCTCCACAGACGAGTGGGAAGAAGCAAACTACGACCTACGTCACACCGTATCGCGTTACGCCACGTATGTATTTTACCATAGACTGTACCAAAACAAGGTTTTTCACAAGCGAAACGCAGATTGTGTTTGTAACATGTAACGGATATCAAGCAAAAAAAGAAAAAAAATTTGCAAAATAAGGAAAACCTGGATTATAAATCTGGTTTTGGAGTAGTTACTCATTTGTTATTTCTCTTTGCACATAGTGCGTTTTTCAAAATGATACTTGAATCCCTTCGCGAAATTTCATGACATAATGAAAACGATGATTAATTGTAATTTACCTATGAGAAACGAAGTTGAAAGTCTCAAGTTTATACTAAGTTTAGGATACTTCCCCTTTAAAAAACAAATATGTGTTCGGTTGCTGTTGCTTAAATATATGCATCAGATACTTTTCCCACCTATTCACGAAGAATAAATTAATTATAAACAATCTCCCGTCAACACAATTATAATTTACTATAAAACGTTGTGATTAATTAGAAATCTCATACTGCAAGATAATCTATAGCTTGCAGAGCCATCTATGGACAGCAAGGAGAGGCCCGTCAGAGCATTCATTAATTCCACTCCTTGTCAACCAAAACATTTGTTGCACTGTACAATCCAGATAACTAAAATGACGTGGTGTGCTGTATCATTGTATTTGAGATTTTAGCTTTGAATCGTATATACAAAACAGTTGACTAGCGGATTTCTAAGGAAGGTTTTCAGCTGCTCTGGTGTAACATAACAGGTCTGGTATATTTTTGAAGTGATTGTGATAAATATTGTCCACGAAACGACAAAGCTGTAAGATTTTTCATGTATTAAAATCATATTTAAATCCATAATTATTCCATAGCCGAGTATTTCTTAAGGTAAACAGTTGAATGCTTCCGACGCTTTTGGAACATTTGTGAATTCAAAGCAAAAAGTACATTTAAATACATAAGTAATTGAATGTAATCTAATCAGAGGAATATATAAGCTGTTTTAACCAACTTTTGCTTTATGTTACATACTTACAGCAAATGAAGGATTTCAGCGTAAATACACGCTTCGAGGGGCCTAGAAAAAGTCTGTGTTTGTGAAAAGAGTAATTCCAAAACAAAGTTGCTAAATTTTATATTTTAGTTTAGCATCTTATAAGTATATGACATGCAATAATTTGTACACAATCACCCCAAACTAACGTAATCATGATAAAGCTTCATATATATTTAATTGTTTATAGATGGTTAAAAAAGTTGTACTAAAATAGTATATATTTTATATAATTTAATGACAGATGGGTATATCCGGGAATGTTGCTAGAAGTTCTCTTTGTAGTGAACATGTTTTCTATTACTGGTAAACCGTAAGAGATATAAATATAGAATAATTAAACATCACAGTTGAATAAGGACTTTGTAGAATAGTAAATTCCATTGTAAATGTGTAAGGCAACACTTTCTACAAATATCGTCAACTCTCCATTGTTAAGGACAATACTCCTGTTCGACCTCGTGTTCCTATATTTCTATAAACAGATGTTTATATTCCTATGACTTTAATGGAATACGACAGTTATCAGTTGTTTACAAATGACTTTTCTAGCTTTGCTCAATTCATTAGTACCTTTTCTTTCAACGAAAGTGTTTACTTCCTTCCTGATTTCTTCATTTCTATTACGATGTTGCCTTTATATCATTTTACTGCTCGGAGATATTTCATTTCTGTCGCTTTTATTTGGCTGCAGTCTTTTGTCTCCTGGTCTTAGCGTAGAACCTCAACATTTGTAACGTTTCCGGGTTTTTCTTTGCGAGTTTGGAGCTATTATTGAAAGCCTAAGTTCAAATTTACTTTTTTAAAACTTACCACTTCGTTATTTGTTTTAAGGGTTACATTTAAAATCAAGTAATTAAATTTTCTCACCTATTCCAAGACGTTATTGTTTAAGACTGTCTTCCATGTCTTACTTCGGTTTCCAATAAATGTCACGATCTTCGACCTTTTTGCTGTTATATTTATATCATAATTCCGGATCAGTCTACCTAACCTGTGCACACTTCTTTGTAGATTATCCTCTCTGCCTTGTATTATTAAGTAATATGCATAGAGTGGCATATTTAATGTATTATTATATTTGTATTTATTCCTGCTGGTATTTGTATTTTAATTTTCTAACTATATGGTCCATATAACTGGTAAACACTGAAGCTAAACTAGATTCTTGTTTTAAGCATCGTTAATCTCATTTTGTGATAAACGTCCATTTCTAAAACTTTTTGTTTCCTGAGCTATTTTTGACACACACTTGTGTCCAAAAGTTACGTGTAATTCAGTGTTTTATTCCCAAACTGTCAGAATTGTATAAAAGTTAAAGATAAAGAAGTATATTGTTACCAATGCGGCAGACATGATCGGGATTGCAATAAGAGTGAGAAATAGCAGACAGTGTTGGCCTCAGGACACAGCTTTGCAGAAGTACAAAATGTGACGATCACTTCCACAATGACAATGGTGGTTCTCAGTGGCTAAAATAGGGTGTAGTGACCTGTCGTGTCTAAACAGGCCTCACAGCACAATGACATGATCGCTATCGTGGTTTAAGGCCTCTGAAGAAATCAGGACCTGATAACCATAGTCAAAGTCAAAGCTCGTTACCTAAACAGAACTCTAGGTATTGCTAAGACAGCACACTCAAGACTAAGATATGTATTAACCATTGACGACAATTTTTTTTTTAATTTACGTCCGCCCTAATTTTAAGTTATATAGGACGGTGAATGAATTGGGTGAAATGATGCTCAAATGAGTCCAGGGTTCATGGAGCTTAGAGTTACCTGGCATTCGTCTTGAAGGGTAAAAGAAAACCCCGGATAAAAAACGTATCTATGTAACTCACATCAAAATACAGTTTTGACTGCCAAATACCAAGCCGTTCGAGATGTACTTCAAACTTTCTTCGAGAACTACAGAGCCATCTGGCCCGAAATCTGCTCCACAGACGAGTGGGAAGAAGCAAACTACGACCTACGTCACACCGTATCGCGTTACGCCACGTATGTATTTTACCATAGACTGTACCAAAACAAGGTTTTTCACAAGCGAAACGCAGATTGTGTTTGTAACATGTAACGGATATCAAGCAAAAAAAGAAAAAAAATTTGCAAAATAAGGAAAACCTGGATTATAAATCTGGTTTTGGAGTAGTTACTCATTTGTTATTTCTCTTTGCACATAGTGCGTTTTTCAAAATGATACTTGAATCCCTTCGCGAAATTTCATGACATAATGAAAACGATGATTAATTGTAATTTACCTATGAGAAACGAAGTTGAAAGTCTCAAGTTTATACTAAGTTTAGGATACTTCCCCTCCCAAAAACAAATATGTGTTCGGTTGCTGTTGCTTAAATATATGCATCAGATACTTTTCCCACCTATTCACGAAGAATAAATTAATTATAAACAATTTCCCGTCAACACAATTATAATTTGCTATAAAACGTTGTGATTAATTAGAAATCTCATACTGCAAGATAATCTATAGCTTGCAGAGCCATCTATGGACAGCAAGGAGAGGCCGGTCAGAGCATTCATTAATTCCACTCCTTGTCAACCAAAACATTTGTTGCACTGTAGTACAATCCAGATAACTAAAATGACGTGGTGTCCTGTATCATTGTATTTGAGATTTTAGCTTTGAATCGTATATACAAAACACTTGACTAGCGGATTTCTAAGGAAGGTTTTCAGCTGCTCTGGTGTAACATAACAGGTCTGGTTTATTTTTGAAGTGATTGTGATAAATATTGTCCACGAAACGACAAAGCTGTAAGATTTTTCATGTATTAAAATCATATTTAAATCCATAATTATTCCATAGCCGAGTATTTCTTAAGGTAAACAGTTGAATGCTTCCGACGCTTTTGGAAAATTTGTGAATTCAAAGCAAAAAGTACATTTAAATACATAAGTAATTGAATGTAATCTAATCAGAGGAATATATAAGCTGTGTTAACCAACTTTTGCTTTATGTTACATACCTACAGCAAATGAAGGATTTCAGCGTAAATACACGCTTCGAGGGGCCTAGAAAAAGTCTGTGTTTGTGAAAAGAGTAATTCCAAAACAAAGTTGCTAAATTTTATATTTTAGTTTAGCATCTTATAAGTATATGACATGCAATAATTTGTACACAATCACCCCAAACTAACGTAATCATGATAAAGCTTCATATATATTTAATTGTTTATAGATGGTTAAAAAAGTTGTACTAAAATAGTATATATTTTATATAATTTAATGACAGATGGGTATATCCGGGAATGTTGCCAGAAGTTCTCTTTGTAGTGAACATGTTTTCTATTACTGGTAAACCGTAAGAGATATAAATATAGAATAATTAAACATCACAGTTGAATAAGGACTTTGTAGAATAGTAAATTCCATTGTAAATGTGTAAGGCAACACTTTCTACAAATATCGTCAACTCTCCATTGCTAAGGACAATACTCCTGTTCGACCTCGTGTTCCTATATTTCTATAAACAGATGTTTATATTCCTATGACTTTAATGGAATACGACAGTTATCAGTTGTTTACAAATGACTTTTCTAGCTTTGCTCAATTTATTAGTACCTTTTCTTTCAACGAAAGTGTGTACTTCCTTCCTGATTTCTTCATTTCTATTACGATGTTGCCTTTATATCATTTTACTGCTCGGAGATATTTCATTTCTGTCGCTTTTATTTGGCTGCAGTCTTTTGTCTCCTGGTCTTAGCGTAGAACCTCAACATTTGTAACGTTTCCG
This sequence comes from Mantis religiosa, assembly GCA_030765055.1. Classification (NCBI taxonomy): domain Eukaryota; kingdom Metazoa; phylum Arthropoda; class Insecta; order Mantodea; family Mantidae; genus Mantis; species Mantis religiosa. The sequence continues at coordinate 431,947 of JAUKNK010000326.1, read as the reverse complement.
GGTTTTTCTTTGCGAGGTTTGAGCTATTATTGAAAGCCTAAGTTCAAATTTACTTTTTTAAAACTTACCACTTCGTTATTTGTTTTAAGGGTTACATTTAAAATCAAGTAATTAAATTTTCTCACCTATTCCAAGACGTTATTGTTTAAGACTGTCTTCCATGTCTTACTTCCGTTTCCAATAAATGTCACGATCTTCGACCTTTTTGCTGTTATATTTATATCATAATTCCGGATCAGTCTACCTAACCTGTGCACACTTCTTTGTAGGTTATCCTCTCTGCCTTGTATTATTAAGTAATATGCATAGAGTGGCATATTTAATGTACTATTATATTTGTATTTATTCCTGCTGGTATTTGTATTTTAATTTTCTTACAATATGGTCCATATTACTGGTAAACACTGAAGCTAAACTAGATTCTTGTTTTAAGCATCGTTAATCTCATTTTGTGATAAACGTCCATTTCTAAAACTTTTTGTTTCCTGAACTATTTTTGACACACACTTGTGTCCAAAAGTTACGTGTAATTCAGTGTTTTATTCCCAAACTGTCAGATTTGTATAAAAGTTAAAGATAAAGAAGTATATTGTTACCAATGCGGCAGAAATGATCGGGATTGCAATAAGATTGAGAAATAGCAGACAGTGTTGGCCTCAGGACACAGCTTTGCAGAAGTACAAAATGTGACGATCACTTCCACAATGACAATGGTGGTTCTCAGTGGCTAAAATAGGGTGTAGTGACCTGTCGTGTCTAAACAGGCCTCACAGCACAATGACATGATCGCTATCGTGGTTTAAGGCCTCTGAAGGCATCAGGACCTTATAACCATAGACAAAGTCAAAGCTCGTTACCTAAACAGAACTCTAGGTATTGCTAAGACAGCACACTCAAGACTAAGATATGTATTAACCATTGACGACAATTTTTTTTTTAATTTACGTCCGCCCTAATTTTAAGTTATATAGGACGGTGAATGAATTGGGTGAAATGATGCTCAAATGAGTCCAGGGTTCATGGAGCTTAGAGTTACCTGGCATTCGTCTAGAAGGATAAAAGAAAACCCCGGATAAAAAACGTATCTATGTAACTCACATCAAAATACAGTTTTGACTGCCAAATACCAAGCCGTTCGAGATGTACTTCAAACTTTCTTCGAGAAGTACAGAGCCATCTGGCCCGAAATCTGCTCCACAGACGAGTGGGAAGAAGCAAACTACGACCTACGTCACACCGTATCGCGTTACGCCACGTATGTATTTTACCATAGACTGTACCAAAACAAGGTTTTTCACAAGCGAAACGCAGATTGTGTTTGTAACATGTAACGGATATCAAGCAAAAAAAGAAAAAAAATTTGCAAAATAAGGAAAACCTGGATTATAAATCTGGTTTTGGAGTAGTTACTCATTTGTTATTTCTCTTTGCACATGGTGCGTTTTTCAAAATGATACTTGAATCCCTTCGCGAAATTTCATGACATAATGAAAGCGATGATTAATTGTAATTTACCTATGAGAAACGAGGTCCAGAGGTAGTCCTAGTCGGGCGGGGCTTTCCCCGTCCGGGTGTCATATGCCGCAGTACCTAGCCGCTTTGCGGCTTAACCTGCGAAATGAACTAGTAGATCCATGTTCTGCTGGGGTGTTTGAATTTGTTTACTGTTTGAAATTTTGGAGAGGTTTGGAATGGGTTGCCCCTCTTTGTCGTGGGCAGCTGTACTTAATCGTTCTCCCTTTTTGGGAGACACTAATTAGTTTTTTGCCCCGTTTTGGATACGGGTTGTGTAGCGCTTGTCCTTTGGCGTAGAAGTTGTTCCCAGAGACATCTGGGGTTTTCCTTGGGTTACCCAAGGGGTCCCAGGACGTCTCTCGGCAGTCTGAAGGACGGCAAGCGCCTTTGATCTCTCGGGTCATACCTTCCCAGGGAGTTCACTAAAGGGTTGGGGTGAATTTGGATTTTCTCGTACATTGATCGTGCCCTCTCGCGAATGACATCGACAATGTACGGGATCTGGGAGTGCTCATGTAGGATATGAGCCGGGAATCTCCAGCCTGTATCGTAGATGATGCGTAGTGCCTTGTTCTGCAGCGTCTGGAGTCTGACGAAAGTGGTATTAGCCACTGTTCCCCAGATCTCACAGCCGTACAGAATCATAGGCGGAATGATCGCCCGATACAGTTGGAGTTTGAGACGGATCGGCATGGTTGATCTGAAGATAGGGTATAGGCTCCGGAGTGCGACGTGCCCCAGCTGGACCTTGCCCTTGACGTGCGGAACGTAAGTTAACTTGCGGTCCAGCGTCACCCCGAGATACTTCGCCGTTTGCGCCCAAGGGATTCGACGGCGCCTTAAAACGAAGTTCTGCTGCAACCGGTTGGCTATGGTTTTCGCCAGGAGAATAGCAGAGCTCTTCTCCGGGTTAATTGCCATTCGCCATTTTGCGCTCCATTCGCCAATGGCCCGGAGCTGGGTTTGGATTTGCCGGAAGCTGTACCGTGTATTCCTATTGACTGCGAAGATCATGAGATCGTCCGCATACTGACAGGTTTGGGTGTTGTGATGAGTTGGGATGTCGGCCATGTAAGCTGCGAAGAGCGCCGGCGACAGCACGCTGCCTTCCGGTACTCCAGCGCCAATGGGCCGCTCGGTGGACAGCTTCCCCTCCATCTTTACTCGGAAGCTTCGGTTTCCGAGGAAACCGGCCACCAAGGAAATGTATGGACGGGGAATTTCATGCTCCAGGAGTTTGTAAATGAGTCCTTCATGCCAGGTAGTGGCGAATGCCTTCTCCACGTCGAGCAGCACTGCTACCGTTTTAGACCTTTCCTGGAAACCCAGGGAGGCTTCTCGGCAACCCGCAGTAGCTGCTCGGTCGTGGAGTGGCCAGAACGGAAGCCAAACTGGTGTTCCGGGATTAGGCCCCTTTCCTCCAGATGAGGAAGGAGCCGGGAGAGGAGCAGTTTTTCGAATACCTTCGATAAAACTGGGAGAGGGCTGATTGATCTGTAACTGGAAGGAAAAACCGGATTTTTCCCCGGCTTTAAAACGCACACCACACGCAGCTCCTTCCAGATAGCTGGAAAGTGGCGCATGTATAGGCACGCGTTATAAATCCGGGTTAAGTGAATCACGGCTCTTCGTGGAAGGTGCTTGAGCATTTCCGCTGTCACACGGTCCTGCCCAGGTGCTTTGTTGGTTCTTAGAGAGTTAAGCGTGGTCGCTAGCTCTCTAGGGGTAACGATGGGAATGTGGAACTCCTCGTGGTCAGGGGGCGGAGCTTCTAGGAAGTCCTCCACCACCTGTTCCACGAGATCAGCATGGTCATCGTCCATTGGCTCTACCCTGGGTTGGAATTGAGCCTCCAGATAATCTGCTAGCGCCTCTGCCTTTTCTTTCGACTCGTAGACGAGTCGACCTCTAGGGCTAAGTAGGGGGTGCTGGTGTACGGTTTTGTCTTTCCGCAGGCTACGGACTATTCGCCATGGTTTTCTCTCCTGGAGATTGGTTTGCCTTAACATGTTTTCCCAGGCCTCTTTGCGGTGTGCTCTTAGGAGTCGTCTTGCCAGGGATTTGAACCTCTGGTGTACTTCTCCTATCCTGGGATGGCGAAATCTCTGCCACAGCTTTCTTACGGCGTTTTTAGCCCTTATGAGTTGTTTGATGGGTCCTGGGATATCTGTGGGGTTTGGCGTGTCTATTGGGATGCGGTGTGTGTGAGCACGGACCGCGTTGAGGATGGATGTGGAGAACTCCCTGGCTGCCGCCTCGAGCGACTCCACAGAGTCGATTCGAGGGCAGGCTTCCACGGAGTTTTGGATGTGAAGAATGGCGGCATCCCAGTCGACTTCATCCACCCAGTCAGCCGTTGCCAGAGCTGCGACGGTAACGTCTGAATTGATCACAACTGGGTTGTGGTCAGAATCCAGAGCATTCACCGCCGTGAGGTCCAGATGAAATGGAATATTCTTGGTGATTGCGAAATCTATGACGTCCGCCCTGCCACGAGGCGGGAAGTGCGTTGGACCCCGCGGGCCATGCGCATGAAGGGTTGGGTCTCCGCAGATGAAGCGGTAGATGCTCCTTCCCCTATCATTCTGGGTGCGGCTGTTCCATCCTGGGTGTTTGGCATTGAAGTCACCGGCTATGCACACTCGGTGGTCTAGGTTGAGGAGTGCCCTGTAATCCGCTTCATAGAAGGGATGGTTGGGCGGGTCATACACCGCCACAAGCACTAGTTCTGAACCGCCCAAGGAGAGCCTTATGGCGGTCGCCTCCAAGTGTTGAAGCGGGGGGATGGTAATGGGAGTATGGGTGATGTGATTTTTGATGAATATAGCTGTACCGCCGCCCCGCCGGCCGACTCTATCGGCTCGGTGGACGGCGTAACTTGGCAGGTTAAATTGTACACCAGCATGCAGATGCGTTTCGCATACCATAAGGAGGTCAATCCCGTGGTCACTTACAAACTCCAAGATGCCCGGTCTCTGTTCCCGGACTCCGTTTGCGTTCCAGAACGCGGCTCTCAATGTTCGCTGAGTTCTTCTCAACGCCATTTACGAGCTGGAGTCAGGGAAGAGGAGCCGTGCAGTCTGTTGCATAATGCTGTGCTTTTGCAGAGCAGGGATGCGGGGATCTGTCAGTTGCTCCCTGCAGCGCCTCAGAATGGGGAGGGTGCGATGAATTAGTTCGGCGAACCAGGCAGAAAGCTCATGGAACTCCGCCAAGTCCTCGTTTGAGACGCCAGTGTCCCAAATCGGCGCGGGTGTTGTAGCGAGGGGTGCCTCTCCCTCATTGGCTGTTGCAGCCACTGTAGCTGGAACTGGTAGAGGGGGGAGAGCAGTTGCAGCAGGGCCGCTCTGTCTCCCCGCAGATTCTTGGGCTGGTTGCCCGGCCGTTGCTGCCGCAGTTGCCGGCGGTTTCTCCCGCCGGGCTGCGGTGGCCTTCTTCTGGCTAGGAGGCCGTTGTGGCTTTGCTGCAGATGCAGCTGGTGGTTGTTTGGCGGTAGATCCAGAGCTTACTGACTGGGTCGCTGCCGGAGTCTGGCTTGCCTCGGCCTGCTGCAGCACTTTTTCGTGCTTGCCCAGCGCCTGGGCAAAACTTACTCCAGGCCGAACTTGTGTTGGCTCCCTGTTTGTGTTCCTGCCCTGTCTTGCCTGCACAATGCGCAGTCTAGCGGGACAGCCGCCGTAGATGCCTATGTGGGCCTCTCGGCAGTTGGCACACTTTTTCTCCTCTCTGGGGTTCGGGCATTCGTTGACATGGTGAGGGCCTGAACATCTTATACAGGCGGTCTTCCTCTCGCACGCATGGCTCGAGTGGTGGACGCCCAAGCATCTGTAGCATTGGGCTGGCCCCTCTCTGCCATGGTACGGTTCGATTCTGATCTTAGTGTTGTAGAGGTGGGACACCTCGTCAATTTTGGGGAGACCTTCTCCCTCCTTCTCCACTATTACGAGGAATAGTGGCATGGGGGTCCTTACGGGCTCCTTGCCTTCCTCGCGGACTTGCCTGGTCAGCTGGACCACGGTACGCGGCGTAATGCCGTGTTCTTCCGCCAGGCCCACCTTTATGTCCTCCGGGTCGGTGTCAGAGCCAAGACCTCGGATGACTCTGCGCACCAGGTTAGGTCGCTGCAGCGAGAACGTGTGGAATTCTATCCCCGCTTCGCGCAGCACCCCCTGGCGGCTTCATGGTCCTCCGGGGTCGTGGTCTTTAGGATCACCCGACTTGGAAAACGGGTGGCCTGGAAGCTAGCCTGGAGCTTGGCCCTCAGTTCCCTCATAACCTTTATGTGGTTGGGGAACGGGTCCGACACAATTGGCGGGATTCTGGCCGCCTTTTGTGTGCGGGAGCTCTTGGCGTCCGCATGCACTGCAGGGGTGCCGGGAGCAGCACCCTCCGGCTTCGAACCGGAGGGCCTCTTGCGCCTTCCCTGCACGGTGACAAAACCTTCGGCGTCTGTGTCGCTCTCCGGTGGGGGAGTTGAGACGCCCTGGAGGGGGGTGATGGTGTTGGAGCTCCCTGGTTTGGGGACTGGAGAGATCGGGACAGCTATCCCTTGGTTAAGAAGGCGGGAGGCCTTCTTCTGTTTCTTTTGTGCCTGGGCCTTGGCCCTCACGAGGTTCACCCGTGGGCCGGAAGAGGATGAGGATGCAGAGGTTCTACTAGTCACCTCGTCAGGACTTACCTGGCGGCTGGTACTTGGCTTGTCTGAGTCTGTAGCAGGTGCCATCCGGCTCCCCACAGAGGGTCGAGCGCTGTTACACGCGCCGATTGGGGCGGACCCCGGGTCCCAACCTAAGTCGGGACCCTTGGCTTTGACCTTGTGGGCCTGCAGTTTCGTCTGTCTGTCGGTCCCAAGTACTGTGTTCCTCTGGACTCTGGATTTGCTGCTCGCCGCGCTAGCTCTAGCAAGTCTGCTAGGAGAGGGTTGGCTGGGCTGCTGCTGCTGCTTGCCAGTGCAGGAGAAGGCTCTGCTGGCTGGAAGAGGGCAGGCGCTGCTGTGCCTGCAGAAGAAGGCTGTTGCGCAGGCTACGCTGCGCAGAGAGAATGCACTGCTTCACCGGCCTGCTGCTTCCTTTATGGGCACACTCCAGAGCACGCGTTTTACAGTCCACGTGCTCGTGCCCTGAAGAACTGGCGCAACCGGTCTAGAATGCTGCTTCTCTCGACGAATGGACTGCACTGAAAGAACTCGAGACGGGAGATGCCGAGCATTCGAGTGACAAGCGTCGAATGATATGAGAAACGAGGTCCAGAGGTAGTCCTAGTCGGGCGGGGCTTTCCCCGTCCGGGTGTCATATGCCGCAGTACCTAGCCGCTTTGCGGCTTAACCTGCGAAATGAACTAGTAGATCCATGTTCTGCTGGGGTGTTTGAATTTGTTTACTGTTTGAAATTTTGGAATCACGAGTTCGGCCTTTCCAGGGGCTTCCACCAGGAAGCCGGCGTCGATGTGTTGTTAGTTGGTTTGGCGTGGCTTCCTTCTAGAAGCCGGAGTATGTTGCTCGCTCATGCTGCATGGTTGTTGGTTGAGCTCAAGGAGCTTCTGGAGTCGTTGGAAGATCTTTTGGATGTAACCTGCGATGTCGGATAAGTTACAGGTTGTTTGGGCGGAAAACCGCTCGGCGTGTCTTACAAACTTCGAGTGTCGTTCAGTTTGCTCTGCGTGGAGATCTGTGATGTGTGTGGTGACTGTTGATTCCAGCTGGTGTAGGCGTGAGGTAATGTTGAGATCTGCGATGTTTGTGGCGATTATTTCTTCTAGTTGTGGAGCAATGTTAAGCTCCTCGGAGTGTATGTCGGCGATGGCGCTCTCAATTGAGGCAAGACGGGCTCCAACGCTCTGCAGTTCCTTCCGTAGATCCCGTATATCTTCCTTCATACATTCATCGGGAAAGAAGGCTGTTGCTGTAGCAGTAGGTGGAGAGCTTGGAGTCCTTTCCTCTCTTGTAGGTGTTTTGCTGCGACGTTCTTGTGGCCTCGTTCTGGGATAGCGAGGGCACTGCATTTGACCTGTGAAATGGCCTAGACCATTACAGGTGGCGCAGTATTTGCGTCGGTGCCGGAGATTATGATTTGTACATTCGGCGGTGAGGCACTGTGTCCCACAGTAGTGACATTTAGGTGGAGCAGTGCAGGAGTTGGCGCAGTGACCGTAGTTGCAGCATCTCCGACAGGGGAAGTGCCGCTCTAGCTTGCTTGCCTCGATTCTGAGACTGCGTCCTAATAAGGGCAGTTCCGCTCTCAAGGCAGCTTCAACCTCCGCGCTGTCGGCGAGATGCAGGCGGACGAGTGTGGTGGCGCCCCTTCTCGTAGTGATGCGGTTGGCTCTCCAGGCGGAGGGCCACTTCTGCTTTGCGGCGGTGAGAACGAACCTACACGGGAGATCACGGGGGACCCCGTTGATGACTACGGTGTAGGTTCCTGGAGAAGTAGCTGGTGCTGGTGAGGAGTGTTGAGAGCTTCTTGGTGTTTGCTGTGCTGCGGCGGCGTATGAAAGCCTCTGAGTTGGGCTTGGTGACTGCGGAGTTTGCGGTTCTGTAGGTGGAGTTGGTGTGAGCTGCCTTTCGGGTGTTGCTTCCCTTGTTGGTTGCTTGCGCTCCCGGCAAGCATTCTGCGTGGTGGGGGAAGCGGGCCGAGCTGCCCAAAACTTCCTCGGCATCTCTGCGGGCGGCTCCCTCTCGTCTGCCGATACCGGCAGGGAGGCGGGAGAAGGCGTCCGAGAGCTAGCTGGCGACGGTTGAGGTGAAGGTAGCTTCTGCTTTCGTGTAGCTGCGTTCTTCTTCTTCTTCATGTTGCAAGAGGAATCGAGCCGAGGAGACAAGAATACGAATTGCAGAAGAGACTCACCCGTCTGAATTGAATGAATACAAGACGAGACCACGGATGAGAAACGAAGTTGAAAGTCTCAAGTTTATACTAAGTTTAGGATACTTCCCCTGCCAAAAACAAATATGTGTACGGTTGCTGTTGCTTAAATATATGCATCAGATACTTTTCCCACCTAATCACGAAGAATAAATTAATTATAAACAATTTCCCGTCAACACAATTATAATTTGCTATAAAACGTTGTGATTAATTAGAAATCTCATACTGCAAGATAATCTATAGCTTGCAGAGCCATCTATGGACAGCAAGGAGAGGCCCGTCAGAGCATTCATTAATTCCACTCCTTGTCAACCAAAACATTTGTTGCACTGTACAATCCAGATAACTAAAATGACGTGGTGTCCTGTATCATTGTATTTGAGATTTTAGCTTTGAATCGTATATACAAAACACTTGACTAGCGGATTTCTAAGGAAGGTTTTCAGCTGCTCTGGTGTAACATAACAGGTCTGGTTTATTTTTGAAGTGATTGTGATAAATATTGTCCACGAAACGACAAAGCTGTAAGATTTTTCATGTATTAAAATCATATTTAAATTCATAATTATTCCATAGCCGAGTATTTCTTAAGGTAAACAGTTGAATGCTTCCGACGCTTTTGGAACATTTGTGAATTGAAAGCAAAAAGTATTGTGACTTTGTGGGTTCGTGAAATAAAAAGTCCAATTACACCACTCAACAATGTTCTTTATTTCCACCGACTTACAGTTAAACACTTGCCAATTACACAGAATTACGTGCTGCAACAATTATAATTTACCCGTTCATCCGTTACAATTTCACTGTCCTCGCGGTTACGTAAACACGTCCTTCGCTAGCACGTCAAACACTGACTGACTGTCTCTCTGAAACCCTTTTTATAAGAATGTCAGTGTTTTTCTAGAAGTCTCTAATCACCGAACGTTCCAGACCACCGGAGAAGGGGAGAGAAACATCGAAGGACCGGCGACACTACCGCAAATCACCCCTCAGTTAGTGACAGGAGACAGATGAGTGGGCGTGGCGCGGCCTCCGGCCCCTTCTCAGCTGTTGCTTGTGGTGCAACAGCTGAGATAACTGGGTGACACTGCTCCCTCCTCAAAGCTGGTCGTCCCGAACAGCACCATCATAGCGGGCTAGACGATCCAGGTGTACCACCAACATCTTCCCTCGGGGAACCTTCTGGATGCGGTAGACCACGTCGTTAATCCTCTTCACCACCCGGTACGGTCCTTGCCATGGCTGCTGGAGCTTCGGGCACCGTCCCTTGGTCCGGGTAGGACGGTACAACCAGACTAGGTCACCTTGCTGGAACCCTTGGCTGTTGGCTTGCCTGTCATACCTGGTCTTCATGCGGTCGCTCGCCTTCTGGATGTTCTGGCGAGCCATCTCGTGCATGTCGTGGAGATGGTCCACCAAGTTCTCCACATACTCGGTCGCTGGCTGTTTCACTTCCGGAGGGCTTCCAAAAGCCAGGTCACAAGGGAGGCGTAACTCTCGGCCGAACATTAAGCTGGCTGGCGTCATCCCAGTTGTGTCGTGTGTAGACGAGCGATAGGCCAGCAAGAACAGTGGCACCTTGACGTCCCAGTCTCGCTGATGGCTGGCCACGACTTTCCTCAGGTGTTCCTCTAAGGTCTTGATGTACCTTTCGACCATGCCGTCCGATTGGGGATGTAGAGGCGTAGTGCGAGTCTTGTTCACCCCAAGCCTTTGTAATGCCTCCTTCATTAGGTTGGACTCAAAGTTGGTACCCTGGTCACTGTGTAGCTCTAACGGCACCCCAAATCGACAGAACACTTGCTCCACGAGGCAGTCTGTGATTGTCTTTGCCTCTTGGTTTGGGATGGCATACACCTCCGGCCACTTGGTGAAGTAGTCCACGACCACCATTAGGTACTTGTTGCCTCGGTCGGAAACTGGGAAAGGTCCAGCAATGTCGACGGCGAGCCGTTCGAATGGTGCTCCGACGTTGTACTGCTGCATGCGACCCCGGCTCCTAGTCTGGGGGCCGCGACTCGCCGCGCACACGTGGCACTGACGGCACCATCTCTCAGCATCTGCTCGGAGCTTCAGCCAGTAGTAGCGCTGCCGTAGTTTGTCAATCGTTCGGTTCGCTCCCAGGTGTCCTCCCGAAGTACCGGCGTGTACTTCCTCCAGGACTTCCGGGACCTTACTCCGGGGAAGTACCAACTGCTCTCTCTGCGTCTTCCCATCGGGTGATTCCCATACCCGGAACAGCACGCCCTCTCTGATCTTCAACGAGTCCCATTGGGCCCAGTACGACTTGTAGGTGGCGCTCCTCGGTGCGATGTCCTCCCAGGTTGGTCTCATCCCTGCCTCCACTTCCCTCAAGAGTGGCCCCAAGTCTGCGTCCGCCAGCTGCTCCCTCCTCAGGCCTGCGCTATCCCAGCCTTCAGCAGGCACTGCCACAACTACTCGGACTGCTGCGGCACGCTCCTTCTCTTCCACTCTTGTGCACTGGCCGCACTCTTCTGGACAGGGTCTTCGGGACATGTCGTCTGCGTTACCATGGCTCTTCCCTCTACGATGTTCCGAGGTGAAGTCGTACTCCTGCAACCTCTGGACCCAACGTGCTGTCTGGCCTTCCAGGTTCTTAAAGGTCAATAGCCAGGTTAGGGCGGAATGGTCAGTCCTCAGGTGGAATGGCTGACCGTACAGGTACTTGTGGAAGTGCTCCAATGTCTTTACTACCGCCAGTAACTCCCGTCGGGTGACGCAGTAGTTCTTCTCTGCCTTGGATAGCGTCTTGCTGTAATAGGCTATCACCCGCTCATGGCCGTCCTGGATCTGCGACAGGACACCTCCAATGCAATGGTCGCTGGCGTCGGTGTCCACAATGAAGGTGCCACCCGGTTGTGGGAAACCCAAAATTGGAGCACTGCACAGGGTCTCCTTTAGGTGCTGGAAAGCGTTTTCTGCGTCCTCCGTCCACACATAAGGCCGGTGTTCCTCTGTCAGGCGGGTGAGGGGATTTGCGATGTTGGAGAACCCCTTTATGAAGCGCCTGTAATAACTGCACAGCCCCAGGAAACTGCGCAATTCTTTCTTATCCTTTGGGCGAGGCCAATCTATCACAGCCTGCGTCTTCTCCGGGTCTGTGGCCACTCCGGTTGCTGAGACTATGTGGCCCAAGTAGTTAACTTCCTTGCGGAAGAGCTGGCACTTCTTCGCGTTCAGCTTCAAGTTGGTCGCCTGCAGTCTCTGTAGCACCTTACTCAGATTCTCGAGGTGATCTTCAAAAGTCTTCCCGACGATGATGATGTCGTCCAGGTATAGCAGGCAGGCATCGTAAGTCAGCCCTCTCATCACTGACTCCATGAGGCGTTGGAAGGTAGCTGGTGCGTTGCAGAGGCCAAAGGGCATAACCGTAAACTGCCAAAGACCTTGGCCCGTCGAGAATGCGGTCTTCTCCTTGTCTCTCGGGTCTAGAGCTACCTGCCAGTAGCCCGACTTCAGGTCCAGGGTCGAGAACCACTGTGCACCAGCTAGCGTGTCCAGGGTGTCGTCAATCCGGGGTAAGGGAAAGCAGTCCTTCCGGGTGACAGCGTTCAGCTTTCTGTAGTCTACGCAGAAGCGCAGCTCGCCGTTCTTCTTCGTCACCAAGACTACAGGGGAACACCAAGGGCTGTCGGACTCTTCAATCACTCCCCTGGATCTCATGTCCTCCAGCATGTCTCGTACCGCCCCTTGCTTCGCCAGCGGAACGCGTCTATGTGGTTGCCGAATAGGCCGGGCGTCTCCGGTGTCGATGCGGTGAAGCACTTTGTCCGTGCGGCCGTAGTCACTATCGCCGTGGCTGAAGACGCGCTCGTATCGCCCCAGTAGTTGTCGTACCTGCTCCAGCTGTTCTGCGGTCAGGTGGTCGGCCGCCCTCTCCAGTAAGCCTTCTAGCCGGGGCCCCAGGTGTTGCTTCGGCGCCGGCTCCTGTGTCTTGTCGATTGCTGTTACGCTCACTACGGGCTCGCACGTTCCCAACTCCGTCCCGGCCTGGACGTCGTGATCGGTGTCCGTTGGATTTAGCAGTCTCACTGGCACCTCCTCTCGGCAGGGCAGCAATGCCCTGGCTACACACAGTCCGTGTACAGGCGTCTTCTGGTCCAGCATCATGTTCCTGGTTCTCTGGCCCTCAAGTCGCGCCGTCACCACCACCTCGCTCCTCGCGGGAACAACCACGTCTTCGTCCAAGACGACCCTGCACATTCCAAGGCTCTCTTCGGGTTGACGGAGTATAACCTCTTCTCCGTTAAGCCGCAGGACCTTCTTGCCGACGTCGACCGTCGCCTCATGGCTCCTGAGGGCATCCAGTCCCAGGATCACCTCCTCAGCCACCTTCGCGACGAACACCCACAGACGCACGGCACTCCGTCCCAAGTTCAGCTCCAGCAGGGCCTCCTTCTCCACAGGCAAGGTGTCGCCCGATGCCGTGACAAGCTGGTATGGCCGCCTTGGCTTTCTTGTCGGCAAACCCTTCGCCACGTCAGGTCTGATGATGGTCACGGCCGCCCCGGTGTCCACCAGCACGCGGCACGGCTTTCCTCTTATCCAACCGTCCGCGATGAGGCTGTCATCCATACGCCGGCTGACGGCGCGCAGTGTCACTCGAGGGGATGGTGGTGATGGCGCCGACGTGCCCCTCTCCACGACGGCCCTTACTCGTTTTCCGGCTGCTCTTCCTGGTGTGGGCAGTCTCTCTGCAGGTGTCCGGGCTGTCCACACCCCCAACACAGGCCACTAGGTGTTCGCCGGCGTCCCTCAGCTGGTCTTCGGTCTCCGGCATAGCGGACGCTCCTCGTTCTCGACGTCGGGAGGGATGTTATTTTGGCCGCCTCCATCCTTAATGCCGCTGTCAGCGCCTCGTGGATGGTTTTATATTCGCCGAGCATTAGGCGCTGACGAATCTCCGTGTCCCGTACCCCGTCGACAAAATTGTAGGCGGCTTCCTGGGATACGAACTCCAGTGGCAGGTCAACCAAGGCCTTGCTAGCCAGCTGCTCGATGGCTATGGCGAACTCCTGCAGCGTCTCCCCCGGCTGCTGCGACCTTGCCTTTAGCTGGCTTCGGTATGCTGCGGCTAAGCGGTGGTTCCCGAAGCGATTCTCCAGGGCCTCCCAGATGTCCTTGGGCGCCGCCATCGTCTGCACCGCGTTTAGCACTTCCGCGGCCCGTCCCTGGAGGCTGGCTATTAACTGTGTAGCCTCCTCCTCCGGTGACCACCTGTTGTGCGTGGCCACTGTGTCGAACCTGCGGCGGAAGACTTCAAACGTTGACGCGCCGTCATACTTGGGAGGTTTGACGCGCGCAGATGTTGTGTCGCGTCCCGGCGCGTCGGGCTTCAGATCCTTCAACCTCCTGCCGACGACGTCCTCCACCATTGCGTTCAGGGACTTGACGCTGCTGTCAGCCTTCCCTTCCAGGTTGTTAATGCGGTTCGCAAGGTCTTCGACGTCTTCCACCACGGCGTTCAGGGTCTTGGCGTTATTGTCTGCCTTTTCCTCTAAATCATTAAGGCGGTCGTCTACTTGGCCCATCCGCTTGCCCAGCTTCGTGACGTCATCCCTCACGCCGGCCAACTGTTCGTCAAATTTGGCGGCGAGGACCTCGTTCGCCTCCTTCATTTCCGTGGACAGACTGTCGTTCGCTGCCCTCATTTCTGTGGTCAATTCGGTCTTTATTTCTTCCGTCTTCGCTGTTATTTCGGCCTTCATTTCCATCATCTTCTCCAAAATTTTTTCCAATGCCGCGTCCATGGTTGTAATGTTCGGTGATGTTATCTTCCCGCTTCCTGACACCAGTGTGACTTTGTGGGTTCGTGAAATAAAAAGTCCAATTACACCACTCAACAATGTTCTTTATTTCCACCGACTTACAGTTAAACACTTGCCAATTACACAGAATTACGTGCTGCAACAATTATAATTTACCCGTTCATCCGTTACAATTTCACTGTCCTCGCGGTTACGTAAACACGTCCTTCGCTAGCACGTCAAACACTGACTGACTGTCTCTCTGAAACCCTTTTTATAAGAATGTCAGTGTTTTTCTAGAAGTCTCTAATCACCGAACGTTCCAGACCACCGGAGAAGGGGAGAGAAACATCGAAGGACCGGCGACACTACCGCAAATCACCCCTCAGTTAGTGACAGGAGACAGATGAGTGGGCGTGGCGCGGCCTCCGGCCCCTTCTCAGCTGTTGCTTGTGGTGCAACAGCTGAGATAACTGGGTGACAGTATATTTAAATACATAAGTAATTGAATGTAATCTAATCAGAGGAATATATAAGCTGTTTTAACCAACTTTTGCTTTATGTTACATACTTCCAGCAAATGAAGGATATCAGCGTAAATACACGCTTCGAGGGGCCTAGAAAAAGTCTGTGTTTGTGAAAAGAGCAATTCCAAAACAAAGTTGCTAAATTTTATATTTTAGTTTAGCATCTTATAAGTATATGACATGCAATCATTTGTACACAATCACCCCAAACTAACGTAATCATGATAAAGCTTCATATATATTTAATTGTTTATAGATGGTTAAAAAAGTTGTACTAAAATAGTATATATTTTATATAATTTAATGACAGATGGGTATATCCGGGAATGTTGCTAGAAGTTCTCTTTGTAGTGAACATGTTTTCTATTACTGGTAAACCGTAAGGGATATAAATATAGAATAATTAAACCTCACAGTTGAATAAGGACTTTGTAGAATAGTAAATTCCATTGTAAATGTGTAAGGCAACACTTTCTACAAATATCGTCAACTCTCCATTGTTAAGGACAATACTCCTGTTCGAGCTCGTGTTCCTATATTTCTATAAACAGATGTTTATATTCCTATGACTTTAATGGAATACGACAGTTATCAGTTGTGTACAAATGACTTTTCTAGCTTTGCTCAATTTATTAGTACCTTTTCTTTCAACGAAAGTGTTTACTTCCTTCCTGATTTCTTCATTTCCATTACGATGTTGCCTTTATATCATTTTATGCTCGGAGATATTTCATTTCTGTCGCTTTTATTTGGCTGCAGTCTTTTGTCTCCTGGTCTTAGCGTAGAACCTCAACATTTGTAACGTTTCCGGGTTTTTCTTTGCGAGGCTGGAGCTATTATTGAAAGCCTAAGTTCAAATTTACTTTTTTAAAACTTACCACTTCGTTATTTGTTTTAAAGGTTACATTTAAAATCAAGTAATTAAATTTTCTCACCTATTCCAAGACGTTATTGTTTAAGACTGTCTTCCATGTCTTACTTCGGTTTCCAATAAATGTCACGATCTTCGACCTTTTTGCTGTTATATTTATATCATAATTCCGGATCAGTCTACCTAACCTGTGCACACTTCTTTGTTGATTATCCTCTCTGCCTTGTATTATTAAGTAATATGCATAGAGTGGCATATTTAATGTATTATTATATTTGTATTTATTCCTCCTGGTATTTGTATTTTAATTTTCTAACAATATGGTCCATATAACTGGTAAACACTGCAGCTAAACTAGTTTCTTTTTTTAAGCATCGTTAATCTCATTTTGTGATAAACGTCCATTTCTAAAACTTTTGTTTCCTGAACTATTTTTGACACACACTTGTGTCCAAAAGTTACGTGTAATTCAGTGTTTTATTCCCAAACTGTCAGAATTGTATAAAAGTTAAAGATAAAGAAGTATATTGTTACCAATGCGGCAGACATGATCGGGATTGCAATAAGAGTGAGAAATAGCAGACAGTGTTGGCCTCAGGACACAGCTTTGCAGAAGTACAAAATGTGACGATCACTTCCACAATGACAATGGTGGTTCTCAGTGGCTAAAATAGGGTGTAGTGACCTGTCGTGTCTAAACAGGCCTCACAGCACAATGACATGATCGCTATCGTGGTTTAAGGCCTCTGAAGGCATCAGGACCTGATAACCATAGACAAAGTCAAAGCTCGTTACCTAAACAGAACTCTAGGTATTGCTAAGACAGCACACTCAAGACTAAGATATGTATTAACCATTGACGACAATTTTTTTTTAATTTACGTCCGCCCTAATTTTAAGTTATATAGGACGGTGAATGAATTGGGTGAAATGATGCTCAAATGAGTCCAGGGTTCATGGAGCTTAGAGTTACCTGGCATTCGTCTTGAAGGATAAAAGAAAACCCCGGATAAAAAACGTATCTATGTAACTCACATCAAAATGCAGTTTTGACTGCCAAATACCAAGCCGTTAGAGATGTACTTCAAACTTTCTTCGAGAAGTACAGAGGCATCTGGCCCGAAATCTGCTCCACAGACGAGTGGGAAGAAGCAAACTACGACCTACGTCACACCGTATCGTGTTACGCCACGTATGTATTTTACCATAGACAGTACCAAAACAAGGTTTTTCCCAAGCGAAACGCAGATTGTGTTTGTAACATGTAACGGATATCAAGCAAAACAAGAAAAAAAAATTGCAAAATAAGGAAAACCTGGATTATAAATCTGGTTTTGGAGTAGTTACTCATTTGTTATTTCTCTTTGCACATGGTGCGATTTTCAAAATGATACTTGAATCCCTTCGCGAAATTTCATGACATAATGAAAACGATGATTAATATGAATTTACCTAAGAGAAACGAAGTTGAAAGTCTCAAGTTTATACTAAGTTTAGGATACTTCCCCTCCTAAAACAAATATGTGTTCGGTTGCTGTTGCTTAAATATATGCATCAGATACTTTTCCCACCTAATCACGAAGAATAAATTAATTATAAACAATTTCCCGTCAACACAATTATAATTTGCTATAAAACGTGGTGATTAATTAGAAATCTCATACTGCAAGATAATCTATAGCTTGCAGAACCATCTATGGACAGCAAGGAGAGGCCCGTCAGAGCATTCATTAATTCCACTCCTTGTCAACCAAGACATTTGTTGCACTGTACAATCCAGATAAGTAAAATGACGTGGTGTCCTATATCATTGTATTTGAGATTTTAGCTTTGAATCGCATATACAAAACACTTGACTAGCGGATTTCTAAGGAAGGTTTTCAGCTGCTCTGGTGTAACATAACAGGTCTGGTTTATTTTTGAAGTGATTGTGATAAATATTGTCCACGAAACGACAAAGCTGTAAGATTTTTCATGTATTAAAATCATATTTAAATTCATAATTATTCCATAGCCGAGTATTTCTTAAGGTAAACAGTTGAATGCTTCCGACGCTTTTGGAACATTTGTGAATTGAAAGCAAAAAGTACATTTAAATACATAAGTAATTGAATGTAATCTAATCAGAGGAATATATAAGCTGTTTTAACCAACTTTTGCTTTATGTTACATACTTACAGCAAATGAAGGATTTCAGCGTAAATACACGCTTCGAGGGGCCTAGAAAAAGTCTGTGTTTGTGAAAAGAGTAATTCCAAAACAAAGTTGCTAAATTTTATATTTTAGTTTAGCATCTTATAAGTATATGACATGCAATAATTTGTACACAATCACCCCAAAGTAACGTAATCATGATAAAGCTTCATATATATTTAATTGTTTATAGATGGTTAAAATAGTTGTACTAAAATAGTATATATTTTATATAATTTAATGACAGATGGGTATATCCGGGAATGTTGCTAGAAGTTCTCTTTGTAGTGAACATGTTTTCTATTACTGGTAAACCGTAAGAGATATAAATATAGAATAATTAAACCTCACAGTTGAATAAGGACTTTGTAGAATAGTAAATTCCATTGTAAATGTGTAAGGCAACACTTTCTACAAATATCGTCAACTCTCCATTGTTAAGGACAATACTCCTGTTCGACCTCGTGTTCCTATATTTCTATAAACAGATGTTTATATTCCTATGACTTTAATGGAATACGACAGTTATCAGTTGTTTACAAATGACTTTTCTAGCTTTGCTCAATTTATTAGTACCTTTTCTTTCAACGAAAGTGTTTACTTCCTTCCTGATTTCTTCATTTCTAATACGATGTTGCCTTTATATCATTTTACTGCTCGGAGATATTTCATTTCTGTCGCTTTTATTTGGCTGCAGTCTTTTGTCTCCTGGTTTTAGCGTAGAACCTCAACATTTGTAACGTTTCCGGGTTTTTCTTTGCGAGGTTGGAGCTATTATTGAAAGCCTAAGTACAAATTTACTTTTTTAAAACTTACCTCTTCGTTATTTGTTTTAAAGGTTACATTTAAAATCAAGTAATTAAATTTTCTCACCTATTCCAAGACGTTATTGTTTAAGACTGTCTTCCATGTCTTACTTCGGTTTCCAATAAATGTCACGATCTTCGGCCTTTTCGCTGTTATATTTATATCATAATTCCGGATCAGTCTACCTAACCTGTGCACACTTCTTTGTAGATTATCCTCTCTGCCTTGTATTATTAAGTAATATGCGTAGAGTGGCATATTTAATGTATTATTATATTTGTATTTATTCCTGCTGGTATTTGTATTTTAATTTTCTAACAATATGCTCCATATAACTGGTAAACACTGAAGCTAAAGTAGATTCTTGTTTTAAGCATCGTTAATCTCATTTTGTGATAAACGTCCATTTCTAAAACTTTTTGTTTCCTGAACTATTTTTGACACACACTTGTGTCCAAAAGTTACGTGTAATTCAGTGTTTTATTCCCAAACTGTCAGAATTGTACAAAAGTTAAAGATAAAGAAGTATATTGTTACCAATGCGGCAGACATGATCGGGATTGCAATAAGAGTGAGAAATAGCAGACAGTGTTGGCCTCAGGACAAAGCTTTGCAGAAGTACAAAATGTGACGATCACTTCCACAATGACAATGGTGGTTCTCAGTGGCTAAAATAGGGTGTGGTGACCGGTGGTGTCTAAACAGGCCTCACAGCACAATGACATGATCGCTATCGTGGTTTAAGGCCTCTGAAGGCATCAGGACCTGATAACCATAGACAAAGTCAAAGCTCGTTACCTAAACAGAACTCTAGGTATTGCTAAGACAGCACACTCAAGACTAAGATATGTATTAACCATTGACGACAATTTTTTTTTAATTTACGTCCGCCATAATTTTAAGTTATATAGGACGGTGAATGAATTGGGTGAAATGATGCTCAATTGAGTCCAGGGTTCATGGAGCTTAGAGTTACCTGGCATTCGTCTTGAAGGATAAAAGAAAACCCCGGATAAAAAACGTATCTATGTAACTCACATCAAAATGCAGTTTTGACTGCCAAATACCAAGCCGTTCGAGATGTACTTCAAACTTTCTTCGAGAAGTACAGAGCCATCTGGCCCGAAATCTGCTCCACAGACGAGTGGGAAGAAGCAAACTACGACCTACGTCACACCGTATCGCATTACGCCACGTATGTATTTTACCATAGACAGTACCAAAACAAGGTTTTTCACAAGCGAAACGCAGACTGTGTTTGTAACATGTAACGGATATCAAGCAAAACAAGAAAAAAAAATTGCAAAATAAGGAAAACCTGGATTATAAATCTGGTTTTGGAGTAGTTACACATTTGTTATTTCTCTTTGCACATGGTGCGTTTTTCAAAATGATACTTGAATCCCTTCGCGAAATTTCATGACATAATGAAAACGATGATTAATTGTAATTTACCTATGAGAAACGAAGTTGAAAGTCTCAAGTTTATACTAAGTTTAGGATACTTCCCCTCCCAAAAACAAATATGTGTTCGGTTGCTGTTGCTTAAATATATGCATCAGATTCTTTTCCCACCTAATCACGAAGAATAAATTAATTATAAACAATTTCCCGTCAACACAATTATAATTTGCTATAAAACGTGGTGATTAATTAGAAATCTCATACTGCAAGATAATCTATAGCTTGCAGAGCCATCTATGGACAGCAAGGAGAGGCCCGTCAGAGCATTCATTAATTCCACTCCTTGTCAACCAAAACATTTGTTGCACTGTACAATCCAGATAAGTAAAATGACGTGGTGTCCTATATCATTGTATTTGAGATTTTAGCTTTGAATCGCATATACAAAACACTTGACTAGCGGATTTCTAAGGAAGGTTTTCAGCTGCTCTGGTGTAACATAACAGGTCTGGTTTATTTTTGAAGTGATTGTGATAAATATTGTCCACGAAACGACAAAGCTGTAAGATTTTTCATGTATTAAAATCATATTTAAATTCATAATTATTCCATAGCCGAGTATTTCTTAAGGTAAACAGTTGAATGCTTCCGACGCTTTTGGAACATTTGTGAATTGAAAGCAAAAAGTACATTTAAACACATAAGTAATTGAATGTAATCTAATCAGAGGAATATATAAGCTTTTTTAACCAACTTTTGCTTTATGTTACATACTTACAGCAAATGAAGGATTTCAGCGTAAATACACGCTTCGAGGGGCCTAGAAAAAGTCTGTGTTTGTGAAAAGAGTAATTCCAAAACAAAGTTGCTAAATTTTATATTTCAGTTTAGCATCTTATAAGTATATGACATGCAATAATTTGTACACAATCATCCCAAACTAACGTAATCATGATAAAGCTTCATATATATTTAATTGTTTATAGATGGTTAAAATAGTTGTACTAAAATAGTATATATTTTATATAATTTAATGACAGATGGGTATATCCGGGAATGTTGCTAGAAGTTCTCTTTGTAGTGAACATGTTTTCTATTACTGGTAAACCTTAAGAGATATAAATATAGAACAATTAAACCTCACAGTTGAATAAGGACTTTGTAGAATAGTAAATTCCATTGTAAATGTGTAAGGCAACACTTTCTACAAATATCGTCAACTCTCCATTGTTAAGGACAATACTCCTGTTCGACCTCGTGTTCCTATATTTCTATAAACAGATGTTTATATTCCATAGACTTTAATGGAATACGACAGTTATCAGTTGTTTACAAATGACTTTTCAAGCTTTGCACAGTTTATTAGTACCTTTTCTTTCAACGAAAGTGTTTACTTCCTTCCTGATTTCTTCATTTCTAATACGATGTTGCCTTTATATCATTTTACTGCTCGGAGATATTTCATTTCTGTCGCTTTCATTTGGCTGCAGTCTTTTGTCTCCTGGTCTTAGCGTAGAACCTCAACATTTGTAACGTTTCCGGGTTTTTCTTTGCGAGGTTGGAGCTATTATTGAAAGCCTAAGTTCAAATTTACTTTTTTAAAACTTACCACTTCGTTATTTGTTTTAAAGGTTACATTTAAAATCAAGTAATTAAATTTTCTCACCTATTACAAGACGTTATTGTTTAAGACTGTCTTCCATGTCTTACTTCGGTTTCCAATAAATGTCACGATCTTCGACCTTTTTGCTGTTATATTTATATCATAATTCCGGATCAGTCTACCTAACCTGTGCACACTTCTTTGTAGATTATCCTCTCTGCCTTGTATTATTAAGGAATATGCATAGAGTGGCATATTTAATGTATTATTATATTTGCATTCATTCCTGCTGGTATTTGTATTTTAATTTTCTAACAATATGGTCCATATAACTGGTAAGCACTGAAGCTAAACTAGATTCTTGTTTTAAGCATCGTTAATCTCATTTTGTGATAAACGTCCATTTCTAAAACTTTTTGTTTCCTGAACTATTTTTGACACACGCTTGTGTCCAAAAGTTACGTGTAATTCAGTGTTTTATTCCCAAACTGTCAGAATTGTATAAAAGTTAAAGATAAAGAAGTATATTGTTACCAATGCGGCAGACATGATCGGGATTGCAATAAGAGTGAGAAATAGCAGACAGTGTTGGCCTCAGGACACAGCTTTGCAGAAGTACAACATGTGACGATCACTTCCACAATGACAATGGTGGTTCTCAGTGGCTAAAATAGGGTGTAGTGACCTGTCGTGTCTAAACAGGCCTCACAGCACAATGACATGATCGCTACCGTGGTTTAAGGCCTCTGAAGGCATCAGGACCTGATTACCATAGACAAAGTCAAAGCTCGTTACCTAAACAGAACTCTAGGTATTACTAAGACAGCACACTCAAGACTAAGATATGTGTTAACCATTGACGACAATTTTTTTTTTAAATTACGTCCGCCCTAATTTTAAGTTATATAGGACGGTGAATGAATTGGGTGAAATAATGCTCAAATGAGTCCAGGGTTCATGGAGCTTAGAGTTACCTGGCATTCGTCTTGAAGGATAAAAGAAAACCCCGGATAAAAAACGTATATATGTAACTCACATCAAAATGCAGTTTTGACTGCCACATACCAAGCCGTTCGAGATGTACTTCAAACTTTCTTCGAGAAGTACAGAGCCATCTGGCCCGAAATCTGCTCCACAGACGAGTGGGAAGAAGCAAACTACGACCTACGTCACACCGTATCCCGTTACGCCACGTATGTATTTTACCATAGACTGTACCAAAACAAGGTTTTTCACAAGCGAAACGCAGATTGTGTTTGTAACATGTAACGGATATCAAGAAAAAAAGAAAAAAAAATTGCAAATTAAGGAAAACCTGGATTATAAATCTGGTTTTGGAGTAGTTACTCATTTGTTATTTCTCTTTGCACATGGTGCGTTTTTCAAAATGATACTTGAATCCCTTTGCGAAATTTCATGACATTATGAAAACGATGATTAATTGTAATTTACCTATGAGAAACTAGGTCCAGAGGTCCAGAGGTAGTCCTAGTCGGGCGGGGCTTTCCCCGTCCGGGTGTCATATGCTGCAGTACCTAGCCGCTTTGCGGCTTAACCTGCGAAATGAGCTAGTAGATCTATGTTCTGCTGGGGTGTTTGAATTTGTTGACTGTTTGAAATTTTTGAAAGGTTTGGAATGGGTTGCCCGTCTTTGTCGTGGGTAGCTGCACTTAATCGTTCTCCCTTTTTGGGAGACACGAATTAGTTTTTTGCTCCGTTTTGGGTACGGGTTGTGTAGCGCTTGGTCCTTTGGCGTAGAAAATGTTCCCAGGGACATCTGGAGTTTTCCTTGGGTTACCCAAGGGGTCCCAGGACGTCTCTCGGCAGTCTGAAGGACGGCAAGCGTCTTTGATCTCTCGGGTCATACCTTCCCAGGGAGTTCACTAAAGGGTTGGGGTGCATTTGGATTTTCTCGTACATTGATCGTGCCCTCTCGCGAATGACATCGACAATGTACGGGATCTGGGAGTGCTCATGTAGGATATGAGCCGGGAATCTCCAGCCTGTATCGTAGATGATGCGTAGTGCCTTGTTCTGCAGCGTCTGGAGTCTGACGAAAGTGGTATTAGCCACTGTTCCCCAGATCTCACAGCCGTACAGAATCAAAGGCGGAATGATCGCCCGATACAGTTGGAGTTTGAGACGGATCGGCATGGTTGATCTGAAGATAGGGTATAGGCTCCGGAGTGCGACGTGCCCCAGCTGGACCTTGCCCTTGACGTGCGAAACGCAAGTTAACTTACGGTCCAGCGTCACCCCGAGATACTTCGCCGTTTGCACCCAAGGGATTCGACGTCGCCGTAAAACGAAGTTCCGCTGCAACCGGTTGGCTATGGTTTTCGCCAGGAGAATAGCAGAGCTGGGTTTGGATTTGCCGGAAGCTGTACCGTGTATTCCCAATGACTGCGAAGATCATGAGATCGTCCGCATACTGACAGGTTTGGGTGTTGTGGTGCGTTGGGATGTCGGCCATGTAAGCTGCGAAGAGCGCCGGCGACAGCACGCTGCCTTCCGGTACTCCAGCGCCAATGGGCCGCTCGGTGGACAGCTTCCCCTCCATCTTTACTCGGAAGCTTCGGTTTCCGAGGTAACCGGCCACCAAGGAAATGTATGGACGGGGAATTTCATGCTCCAGGAGTTTGTAAATGAGCCCTTCATACCAGGTAGTGGCGAATGCCTTCTCCACGTCGAGCAGCACTGCTACCGTTTTAGACCTTTCCTGGAACCCCAGGGAGGCCTTCTCGGCAACCCGCAGTAGCTGCTCGGTCGTGGAGTGGCCAGAACGGAAGCCAAACTGGTGTTGCGGGATTAGGCCCCTTTCCTCCAGATGAGGAAGGAGCCGGGAGAGGAGCAGTTTTTCGAACACCTTCGATAAAACTGGGAGAAGGCTGATTGAGCGGTAACAGGAAGGAAAAACCGGATTTTTCCCCGGCTTTAAAACGCACACCACACGCAGCTCCTTCCAGATAGCTGGAAAGTGGCGCATGTATAGGCACGCGTTATAAATCCGGGTTAAGTGAATCACGGCTCTTCGTGGAAGGTGCTTGAGCATTTCCGCTGTCACACGGTCCTGCCCAGGTGCTTTGTTGGTTCTTAGAGAGTTAAGCGTGGTCGCTAACTCTCTAGGGGTAACGATGGGAATGTGGAACTCCTCGTGGTCAGGGGGCGGAGCTTCTAGGAAGTCCTCCACCACCTGTTCCACGAGGTCAGCATGGTCATCGTCCATTGGCTCTACCCTGGGTTGGAATTGAGCCTCCAGATAATCTGCTAGCGCCTCTGCCTTTTCTTTCGACTCGTAGACGAGTCGACCTCTAGGGCTATGTAGGGGGTGCTGTCTTTCCGCAGGCTACGGACTATTCGCCATAATTTTCTCTCCTGGAGATAGGTTTGCCTTAACATGTTTTCCCAGGCCTCTTTGCGGTGTGCTCTTAGGAGTCGTCTTGCCAGGGATTTGAACCTCTGGTGTACTTCTCCTAACCTGGGATGGCGAAATCTCTGCCACAGTTTTCTTACGGCGTTTTTAGACCTTATGAGTTGTTTGATGGGTCCTGGGATATCTGTGGGGTTTGGCATGTCTATTGGAATGCGGTGTGTGTGAGATGAGAAACGAAGTTGAAAGTCTCAAGTTTATACTAAGTTTAGGATACTTCCCCTCCCAAAAACAAATATGTGTTCGGTTGCTGTTGCTTAAATATATGCACCAGATACTTTTCCCACCTAATCACGAAGAATAAATTAATTATAAACAATTTCCCGTCAACACAATTATAATTTGCTATGAAACGTTGTGATTAATTAGAAATATCATACTGCAAGATAATCTATAGCTTGCAGAGCCATCTATGAACAGCAAGGAGAGGCCCGTCAGAGCATTCATTAATTCCACTCCTTGTCAACCAAAACATTTGTTGCACTGTACAACCCAGACAACTAAAATGACGTGGTGTCCTGTATCATATATATTTACGGGTTAGGTTACTGTATTACTCACACAGCTTTCTTAGCCCAGTCCTCTACAAACCTTACTTTTTTATTTGCTACAAGTTTATGTAAACGTTTATACAAACAGTTTAATTACATATTTCGTTGTATATACAAGAGTGATATAGGAGACTCAA
Organism: Mantis religiosa; assembly: GCA_030765055.1. Classification (NCBI taxonomy): domain Eukaryota; kingdom Metazoa; phylum Arthropoda; class Insecta; order Mantodea; family Mantidae; genus Mantis; species Mantis religiosa. The sequence continues at coordinate 406,278 of JAUKNK010000326.1, read as the reverse complement.
GTGTTAGTTAACATGTCGCTCGCTTTATCCCGTTTTTCAAGTTTGTTGCTATTCCCATGAATTACGAGTAACAGGAGAACGAAGCTTAGGTTCTTAAATAGAAAAAGGTATCTCGGATTTCGATAATGAAATCAAATAATTGACATACGTTAATGTTTTACATTATCTTCAGTTATCTAATACTAAGATTTTCTTTATAAATAATGACTTAAGAGGTGCCAAAATATAATACAAAGGTCATTCAGAATAATTTGGACCGTCCAGTTCGTTAAAAAGATGCAAGAAATATATTTTTGAATGAAGGAATTACATCAGACATATGGCATTTAGATAATTACGTTAGAAACTCTTTACAGAAAAGTACTCTCACTACTTTGTTAATGTAGAGGATAGTTTCCGCAGGTTGGTATGATTGCATTCTTGGAAGATAGTTGGTTATGTAGCGACTGTCTTTTATTTATTCGAAATATTGGTTGTGAGTCATGCAGTCACATACAATTTGTGTGTTTATAGTTCCGGTATAGTCCACTAGACAGCGTTGTAGATCACAGGAAAATAAAACTTAGGTAAATAAATGTTATGTCCTGAGTAATTTAAGACACGCAGTCTGTCTCTCTATCCGAATGTAATTAACTCGCCTCAAAAACAGGAACTTATATCCTCAATAATATACTGTATTGTCCCTTATTAATATATCACTGTAACGTAATTATTAATATTGAAGTTCGTAGGAAAGACCCTTTGGCGGGAACTCGTAGTACGTATTGACACCACCGCAACGTGCGGGCAGCACTGCAGAAATAATATAGACGATCACCACCATAACATCAGATACAGAGCTACAAAACAGCTAACTTATGTAATACGTATAACTTAAATGATGTTTTCAATAAATAATTGTTTTAACCAGCTATTTAAGTTGGGTTATGCTTCTAGGAGAACTGTAGCAACCAAGTCAATATTTTCAGCAACAATTACAACAGCAAGCGCTGGCTTCATCTGAACCGTTGCAATCACAGTTCAGTGTAACAGTGAACCGCTCTGGTTCGTCGTAGCAGAAGCCCAGGTCAGTGTCGCTGACATAACACAAGATGACACATATAGTTTTGAAGTTGGACAGTCGATTTGCCGCAGAGTTAGAAGATATCATCATCAATCCTTGAGTTCAAGGTGCGTATTTATATTTAAAAACTGACCTCGTCCGTCGACTGTCACTGTCCGAGGGACAGCGTGTGCGGAAAATCCTCATGGAAGAAGCATTTGGGTACAGAAAACCATCCAAGTTGCTTCACCATCTGTGCTCTTTATTCGGAGCTGTACAGATCCAGGACAACCTCCTGAGACAGTTATGGATCCAGCGTCTTTCTACAGGCAAGTATAGGATATTCTACAAACACAAAGAGAAAACCTGTGGGACAAATTCCTCGCCTTGGCAGACAAAATACTGGAAGTGGCATCACCAACCCATGCTATAAATTCGGGAAATCAAGACATTCAAATAAGAGAGCTGTTCAAAACTTTGGAACTATTAACTCAAAAGATGGCCGCTTTACAATCATCGTTTCGGTCTTGATCACGTTCTCGAGGTCGTCAACATCGCTCACACAACTGGTGGACACCAGCTACGACTAACATCAACGGTTTAGGTTTTTAAATTGTCGCTCTTTGAATCTTATACATATATGAAATACTTGTTAATACACAGTGTACCTATAAGTTGGAATTTACTATTCATACTGTACAAATATAATTATTTGTTACATTAACTTTACTTATCATTAAAAATATTGATGTGAATATCAATAAGATCGCAAATACGTAAAGCTTTGTGTACATTGTCAGTTACAGGATCTCGTTTTCAACGTTACGGTCACCATTACAGTCAGTATTACCAAACTCTGAAAATGAAATAAAATTAAAGATAGAATTGACTGTCGGTATTATAATTAGGGGTTTCTCTATAGGAAGACCTAATTGGGTCTGATGTGTTGATACTGTGACTTGATGGATTCGTAGAATTAAAAGCCCAAGTTGCAGAAATTCACAATGTTATTTCCGTAGAAACACAACTTTGGTCTACCCTTACAGTAGCAGAAGTACGTAGCATATACAAATACAATGCTCAAGGTCGTTGCCCACAAACAAAACAGTTCACTTTGAAACACTGTTACAGGCACAAGGTCCAATTCCGATTACACTCTGACTCTCACTCGCGATCGCGGCTCCTTTCGTGATACCATACGTCTGTGGAATGTTCTCTATCAATTAAGATGTCGCTAGAATTTTCAGTTATTTAACTTTATTTGTTCCTACGAGCCTTTCTTTCTCCGCACTATCTTTATTCATTTTCGGCAAGCTCTTCACCTTCGTGCTGCACTATCTGTCCCTTATCTATCCGTACCGCACACTTTGTGCGCCTGGCCCGAACAATGCTCGCGACAATACACAAAGGCAATGAAATGAGAAACCTGGCATATAGTTACCACGTCCTACAATATTTAATAATCGGTTAAGTCTGATGTATTTTAGTTCCACCTACTAGTAAATATACATCTCATTGTTTAAGAATGTATTTGTCAGTCAGTAAACCTGGCTGTAAGAAATACAAATAATAACGGAGATTTGACAACATGGAAGTTAAGCTAATTCCTTTATACTGATATACAGGAAGTAGATGAATTAATAAGACACTGCAACAGTAATATGTTGTAGAATGAGTTGAGCAGATCGTGTGAGAGGAATCCGTATACATTTTTAAAGTCTTTGTCTGTTGTGTAAGACTGATGTGGCCTCCTGTAAACTTACAAACGTCTATTGCTCTGTCTGTCTCATGTAAACATTAAGTTACTGGTATTTTGTTAGGTACAAGGAGATTATGAGTATAAAGTGTAAGATTTGGAGTGATTGTCAAATGTTTTAATGTATATAACATTCCATACACCTGTACAGGTAACAGATGTAAAACTAAATAACCACTTCATAAATGAAAAATATTAGTTTTTGATAATTTCTGGCGAATAATAACTAAGATTTAGGAAGTTTAGTGTTTTGGTAGTTTTACTTTTTGTGCAGTAAGAGTTTATCTCCTGCGGCTAACCATTGGTGACCACGTAATCCAAATGTACAGCAGTCCTGAGGACATTGCCAGAAAACTTAAATTCGAATACGCTTCTTTCGATTTCAAGGATCACAGTGTAACCAATAAGGTCATTTTTATACAAAACTAGGACTTACAAAATTTGAACAGTAGCTTAACTGGCAAATCTGTCTTTAATATCTTTCTCCCATTCCTGGAAAGCTGAACGTAATTTTGCCTTTAATCAATGCTGTTGTCAGTCTTAAAAGACGTGTTTCTACATTTTTTGAATCCATTGTGTCTACAACATAATTCCAGTCAATTATCGATATCGAATTTAAGGGTGGAATGTAATACTCCTTTTGCTTAATGTATGTACCAGGGAGAGTTAAAGATTGGAATGAAACTTAAAACATATCAGTTAAAAACTTATAGTGCGTCATATTTGACAACTTCACTCTTCACAAATATGAGACATAGCGGTACTGTTGGAATTCCTCACCTGACTTCCCTCCGGTGTAGGTTTTTTAGTGGGTAGTACCTTCGGGTGAATCTCACACTCCCGGCTGCACCATCCCAGTACAGTCGGGGTTAGTCCATAAATGGATTTGTCCTCCACTTGAAAAAAAAAACAACTTTGTGTTGTGTGTGTTAATGTCAAATTAGAAGTTCTTTTACCAGAATTGTGTTGGAACTTGTATCCGCTTTAATTCAACAAATCTTTTGAAAGTACTTTAGAAGTTGGGTGAGGAAACTCCATTACCATTTCCAGAAGTCTGAGAGAAGTACGTCACGTTTATAAAAGTCAGTTGCTAATCATACGGCTTGAGATTTGGTCTGGAATAACACAAGTTTCACTGCTTCCAGATGTCGCCATCATGAATTTAGTTCCTATGACCTACTCATTATCTCCGACAAAGTGTTTGGAGAAAGTAGTGGAACCCTATGTTGTCTTATTTATCCTGTGTTTATTCTTTTTGTATATTGTGATTTTTTAAAGTCGCTTCTCTTGACACTGCAGATAGATCAATATAGTACGTCTAAGGGTTGCGGCAGTACTTTATCACCGCCTCAAGCAGTACGTTTTTGGACTCGACGTCGGGACTCCCTCTGTCTCCGCTGTCTGCTTTGCCCTTACCTCCGACTGATGCAATCTTCGACTCCTGCTTGGATTCTTTGATTTCTCCGGACGTATAATCGAGACAATAAACATCAGATACTTTTTGAACTTTTATTTAATCTTCTAATCTTTAAAGCTTTATTTATTTATTCACACTTCTGTGGGACCCGGGCAACTTACAGATATTTGAACTTTCACTGGCGGTGACAACCAACAATAACACTGCTATAGTTGAACTTAAGTCGACGTGGCGGTTGGTGAAATAGGCCCGTGGATGCACTAGTCGAAATTAACAGACCGGAATGGAATAGACCTGAATTGTCCATCTACCCCCTTAATTACTAAAACCCGGATTCACAAGGAAAACCTAGCAGTGTATTCACCTGTCTTAACAGTACATCTCAATAACTGACATCCCATGTATGGTACTACATCCAGGCTTTATGTGCTGTCAAACTAAATTTCAAGGTTTTTCACATATATCTGCGCAGCTTTAACCTTTAATATTTTACATAGAAATATACCGTTTAGGGTTCTTAAACATATATGCAATTTTTAAACATATTTACTTGAAGATATAATTTATAGGATCAAATGTTCCTGTTTAAAACTGCGACAAACAATGAAGTTAGGATTTTTCCTTTAGAGTTGGCACGGTGGAGATTTCACTTCATTTTTTTAGTTCCTCCAAAGTCAGGTTCGCTTTATGCCTGTCCACGTCACTTACTTTGAACTTTCACCTTCACATAATCACTTAACTATTTGTTCATCCCTTGTCCAGGTAGCTAAAAATCAGTACAGGTTTCGCACTTTACCGTCTACAGCACCAGACAGATGTCTTTCTTGGGCTCTCTGCCGTATTGTAATTACTCAGTTCATTGCCCTTCTCTTGGGTATACAATTCATTTTCTCACTCATTAACGACTGAGATGTGATTCTTGTTATGCCTAATTACTTTTTATTTTAATTTACACAAATCTATATATTATAATTATCCTTAATAATAACCAAGCTTATAACATTACTACTTATATTTTTACTAAGTAGTTCATTGCACACAATCACATACGTATTACCTACTTCTTTACTTACACTTAAGATTTGATCTGGCTTCTTAACACCTCATCTAGATTTTACCCTTCACCAAGCCTTTTTAATATATTCTAAATTATGTTGTCAAATTGATAAATGGAAATATCCATCACTTTGTCTCGTTACTCTAGAATACTTACTACTTTTGTTTATATGTTTATCTATTCATTTTAGTTTCATGTTCATTGGACGCCCGCTATTGATTCCTACTTATTCACAAAAATACAGAACTTCCCCACAATCTTACTGTTCTTGACATCTGAAAGCAATAATGTGTCCGACCCGCAACTGTCTACAACCTTGTACGGTCCTGTGAATAGCATAGCCACACGTTGATTAAATTTATTTATGGCGCCAGGTTACTGTTTATTCTCTACCAAAACCAGATAATTTATTTGTATCTCCCAGTTCATCCTTTTTTGGCTGATGCTTAGCTTTCTTTAATTGAGCCTTTGCCCGCATTCTAACGGCGGCTTTCTTAATATTTTGGCTTCAGAAAAATATTTAGCGCCTTCTACTTGTACTGTCTCTTAAATATCACTGTCCATAATTTTGATGCCTTGTCCCTCCATAACCTCTATAAGTCTGAACATAGTAATCTGATACACCGAATGTTTTGAAATCTTCACTATTTTCAGGCAGATCTCCAACCAGCCCGTATGAAAGTTGCCCGTTAAAATTCTAGGAAACAATGCGACATCCCTGGTGGTCCTTTCTGTTGGATTACTATTAGGTCGAAATCGAGAATAGTGCTTAATTTTATGCCCTTTTCCTTTCTTGCATTCGTGTTTTCCTTTTGTAATGAATATTGTTGCGCTATCTGACATTTTTGCGTCCAAATTTACCAATTGCGGTATGCAGTATTTGAATATTTTGTTTTGGTATATGGCACTGTTGATTTGCTTCACTGGAGACGTTTCCACACACTTAGAAAATACATTCGTAAAAGCAATTATGTGTCGGTTCCGGAATGAGCGATGAGAGAGCTCTCCATGACAATCTACTGTCACTAATGACCGGGCGCTGTCCCTCAAAATTGCATTGGTTTCAACATCATGGCTAACGTGGAGTGGTTTTGCTCTCTGACAATAATCCCAGGCGTCGACTGTTCTCAGGAAATTTTTGTTTCAGCTTAGGGACGTAAAGATGATCCACAATGTTGGAAGTGGTCCGGTCTGTTCCGGAATGACACAAAGCTTTGTGGAAGGTTAGGATAATCTCCTTTTCCATACCTTGGGTTACGAACGTTTTCCACACCTGCGTTATTGCCCCATGCGTCTTGTATAATTTGCCGTCCCTCTTTCCTAGGTCACTTCCTACCTGTTCATCTACTTCAGGTGAGTTTTTTAATAATTTCGCTAACTTTCCTTCTGGTCTTTGCCTCTCACCTATATTCTTTAGCTTTTTCTCCAACTCCCTATCCATGGGTATCTCAATTTTCAAGAGCCTCGCCTTCCTTTGCGGTCCACACATACAATCAGGTATTTCAGTATCGTATGTTAACCGGAAAAACAAGTCGCTAGACGTGTTTAGTTTGCAAGGAATATGAATGATTTCTACATCATAGTTCATTATCTCATGCGCGTATCTGCACATATTGGAACTTGTATATTTGTCGTTAGGAAGGAAAGATAAACTGAGGTGGTCTGAAAATATCTTCACCTTTTTCTGATATATGTAAGTCCCGAATCTTTGGATCGCGGAAATACACTGCATAGATTTCAAGCTCTGTTGCAGAAGAATTTCTTTATACAATGTTTAATGCTCCCGAGGCAGTACTAATTAAATGAAATTCTTCTGGGGATGACTTTGAACCGGTATAGGCATAAAAGCTTGGCATGTGCTATCCACGTAAATTTCGAAAGTAATGCCCTCCCTTGTTCCCTTGAGGAATAATGCCTAGCAAAACAATCTTTCTCTCTTTTTTTTCTCTCTCTTTTCTGCCCAGAAGGGAATCTGTTCCTAAGTGCCTTACATATTTTAAACATTCTCAATTTTTCTGGTATAGGCCTTATCAGCAAGTAGTGATCCAAATCATAAAAACAATTGTCTCGGATCTACGTTCTCTGTATCATCAAACACCAGGACGCACAATTAATTTATTAACATAGCATATGTACCTTAGTTATCAGTGCAAGACGTGGCTATATGCCAACAATCAGATGAATGACGAGCTTCAGTGTTCAGAATTGCAGTTCCGGATACGTCACTCATTTGATTGCTTAAAATAGTTACAACTGAACTGTCATTTCTGCTGCATTCAACTGCGCTAGCAGAACTATCATGAACATAAAAGGTCTATCATACCATTAAAAAACAAAATACCGTGTACAATCATCATTATTATATTTTTTCAGGTACCCATCATAACGATCATGATAACTAGAACATGAAGTAAGCAGACAAAATAATAGTATGATTCTTTATAGCACCCCTACAAGACACTACTGTCCTAAATTTAAGATGTACTGAACAGCAATGCCGGATCTAGTCTTACATTACAAACCTATAATAACGGTAAAAACTTCAATGTCACAGACAGCATTTAAACTACGTGTTTTATCATTGCTCTAGCAAGCTGATCTCCACGGCATCATGCTGATTCAACAGTAAACCCTCAAACAGACATACATTTGTTCCAGTAAAATAATTATTAAATTTGTCTTAAGACATTGTTCGTAAATGGAAATTTACAATTTTGTGCACCTCCTAGATAACCGGAATAAGAAAATCAAAATTAGTCAATTGTTCAAATTGCATATTTTATTGGACAACAGCTAAAAATTTACGGAAACAAAATAAGCAAATTATGGTTAATTTTGTACTGCTAATGACGAATACAACAGTAAAAATGGTCGCAAAGTTCTGGTTTCACTGTATAGCATGTATATTGGATTACTCTTCTCAGAGGAAAGCGCCAGCAGTTTCTCTGTCAAGGTTACGGCAAACTTCTTACCAGGGGAGGTAGGAATAGATTTATGGTTCTGAAGGTTTGCATTTGCTTGTAAAAGACTTTTGGTTTAGTCAGACACAAGAGGTTGTGAGTGGTGTCCAGTTTTTGTCTGTAATGTGAAGTAAATTCATAAAATTGTTGTAGAGCTGTGCATAAATATATATGCGTCTGTTTTGTCAAAAGGCTCAGTTTTATTTCTGCATAGTGCTAAATCTGTTACAACAATTAATATGCTAAGTAAGTGTATCAGTATTGGTGATATTTTCTGTTATATTGGTGGTAAACTGACTTATGCAATCCAAAAGCGAAATATAACTTCATTAATAAAGAAAGTATACCATCTGTATTTTGTATGCAAAATAGGGGAGCGAAATACAAGCTGGGCCACCCTTATTTGTTTCAATGCCTGTTGTGCAAATCTTGGTGAATAGCCAAATGGAAACAAAGAGATCAACGTCCTTTGCTCTGCCCATGATTGGGAGGGAACAAACTGACCATGTAATTTATTGTTATTTCTGCGTGGTACCACATGTGAAGTTCATTTCTAAACAGAAAAGATCGATTGCGAATTACCCAAATACACCTTCAGTTATTCGTCCAGTGCCGCACTCCAAAGAACTTCCTCTTCCACTTCCACCTGAGTCCTATGCTACTGTTTCTGACGACGAACATAAATCCTGCACTTCGGAAGACATACCTGGAGCTTCAGCATCCTATGAACCTGATTTCGACATTCAATCCAGATACGTTTTCGACAGAATAATTCAAAATGAGTTAAATGATCTTGTCCGAGACTTGGAGCTTTCAAAGACTAAAGTGGAGCACCTAGCATCTCGACTCAGGTAGTTAAATTATCTAGCAGAAAATGTGAAAGTGTCTGCTTTTAAAACACGACAGAAGCCGTTGGAATAATTTTTGAAAGTGAATAATAACATTATATTTTGTAATGATATGTATGCCTTAATGTAAGCCATAAATATGCAACACATACCAGAACAATGGAGGCTAGTTTTAGATGCTGCTACACTGAGCCTTAAAGCTGTGTTACTGCACAACGGAAACACTTTGCTTTCAGTACCAAAAGCAGTCTAAATGAAAGAGACATATGAAAATATGAGAGGTATTTTAAATTACATTAATTAATTATAACTGGAAAATTCGTTGTGATTTAAAGATGGTTGGGATACTTCTTGGCTTACAACAAGGATTTACAGAATATTATTATTTCCTATGCTGAAGTCAAGCCGCTTAGCTGTCCGCGGGCATTTGCAGATATCGTAGCATCTGTGGAACTACGACGCCCGGAAGTATCCAATCAACATAACCTTAGCACTTGTTTGTATAACACTGTCTTACATTGATTTAAACACGTATCTATGAGATGACTAATTACTACGTGGGTAGCTCCAGTCTAAACGACCAGCAAAGATATACCAAATATTTTAAATAACCAGAATACAGAATTGATGAATTTTCAATTTCATCTCCATTTTTTGTCTCATTCTTTGTCTCATTATTTTTGAAAGAGCTTCCTTGGCTTTATATCTGACTAACAGCGTAGCAGGGTTAAGGGTCTGCAGTTTTCGCATAAACATCTATTACTCTCCCTAAAGTGATAGACACTTCTTGATTTTGCTCTGTGGTAGGCTACATGTTTATGCTCCAGGATGGCAAAATAAAGTTTACGTAATACATTGTTTAAAAGGTGACAATTAACTGAAACGAAATTGTATTACATTTGCAGTTTTTCCCTTAGATTGGAGTAAACATCCTGTTCATGTGGGGTAAAAGTCCCATTATATTAGGAAGCGTCCAATTACAACATAATAAAACGGTGATTGAGAAAATATTTTAATACATCTAGAAATGATAACCTGAATAAAAGCAGAATAATATTTTGTGAGATACTAAAATTATTAAAAAAAGGTAATGGTCAGTCTTAGAACAAAAATACACTATCGAAAACTGACTTTTGCAATTTATGGGCTGTAATAAACTGTCATCTGAAAATAATTTGTTTACTTTATCTGTGTCTATACAGAAATCAGATATATTTGCTGAACACTTCGCCGCTATAGAAACAATATAACACACACACACACACACACACACACACACACACACACACACACACACACACACACACACACACACACACACACACACACACACAAAGAAGACATGCACCATTCAGATTATGTATACTCTATCTCAGTCTAGTTCAATCTTGGTGTAAACAATAGGGCGGAGCTGACTCAACTGGCCATGTGCTAGACGCTACATGCACTCACATACGTTTTGCAACACTATAGCCGCGCTCTCTACTACCCAATAAATAGAGTTGGGTTACACATTAACTTATTAACCCTATCAGTTGGTTCATTTCTTAAATAAAATAATCCTGAACTTTACTGCGTATGGCACTTTTCGTAAAATCGTCATATATCTGTCCACACGCTGTTTGCATTTACGCAATTTTCCCTGTGTCTTAGAGTTCCGGATGCTTTCTGTTCCATTCTAAGTATATCACTTGCGGAATCACCAAGGAGATCATCAGCTTCTTTCTCAATTGTTTTATAGGTGATTCCGGGTGTCTCTCTTTAGCGCCGCGAAACAATGCGCGATCATTCTTCTCTCGCCATCTTTTTAAGGATTTGCCCCGATTGTTTTTAATTTCGTCTGAAGCATCGGCCTGCTCAAGGATGAAAAGCTTACTGATTTTAAATTGCATATACATAAGTGTTCTTGGACTTATGAGGTACGCGAGATGTACTGTTTGCCCACGACTGTTAGGCCAGAGGACTATGAAGGGTAAAGGAGCTTGAACTGTTTTTCTGCTCTGGTAGCGGATCTGTTTACTAGGAAATCAGTGAATGAGAGTGCACATGAGCCACCCAATGCTCCCAGTTCTAATGTTTGTTGCAGCGACAAATATTATGTATAGGTGAGCCATGTGACCACACTTGTGTATTTTCATAGCCCGCTCACATTCCTTTAAGCCTAAGCACTCGACAGCTGGAGTGTTAAGACTAAAAGTTACAGATTTCTCCACTACTCGCCGTATGGTGCTGACTGATGACCCCTCTGCAAACCTCTTCCAGTGAACAGCTGCAATGTGTTGACATTACACACGCAGAACTTTTCGAAACAGTGGTTTACAGTAGAGGAATTTAGGTTTTTCAAACGCTTCCATTGTCGCCGAAGTAATGCTCCTTACTATTACAGGAATATAATGGTTGTATATCAGTAAACTTAGTGGTTCTGAATGCTTCTTATACTATTGTTGTTATTATTATTATTATTATTATTATTATTATTATTATTATTATTATTATTATTATTATTATTATTATTATTATTATTATTATTATTATTATTATTATTATTATTATTATTATTATTATTATTATTATTATTATTATTATTATTATTATTATTATTATTATTATTATTATTATTATTATTATTATTATTATTATTATTATTATTATTATTATTATTATTATTATTATTATTATTATTATTATTATTATTATTATTATTATTATTATTATTATTATTATTATTATTATTATTATTATTATTATTATTATTATTATTATTATTATTATTATTATTATTATTATTATTATTATTATTATTATTATTATTATTATTATTATTATTATTATTATTATTATTATTATTATTATTATTATTATTATTATTATTATTATTATTATTATTATTATTATTATTATTATTATTATTATTATTATTATTATTATTATTATTATTATTATTATTATTATTATTATCATTATTATGATTATTATCATTATTATGATTATTATCATTATTATCATTATTATGATTATTATCATTATTATGATTATTATCATTATTATCATTATTATGATTATTATGATCATTATTATCATTATTATGATTATTATTATTATTATTATTATTATGATTATTATCATTATTATTATCATTATTATTATCGTTATTATCATTGTTATTATCATTATTATTATTGTTATTATTATTGTTATTATTATTGTTATTATTGTTGTTATTATTGTTGTTATTATTGTTGTTATTGTTGTTGTTATTGTTGTTGTTATTGTTGTTGTTATTGTTGTTGTTATTGTTGTTGTTATTATTATTACTGTTATTATTACTATTATTATTACTATTCTTATTATTACTATTATTACTATTATTGTTATTACTATTATTATTACTATGATTAATATTATTAGTAGTAGTAGTAGTATTATTATTATTACCACCACCACTACTACTACTACTACTACTACTACTACTACTACTACTACTACTACTACTACTACTACTACTACTACTACTGCTACTACTGCAATCACGACTATTGTTGCGTGGCAACATGCAGTTATTTAACTGTTATTCTGCAGAAAGACCCGTGCCTTGATTTTTAGTTTATAAATGATGTCAGGGTATGTAAGGAAATCAAATATTTGAGTAATTGTTGTAAACATTTAGTCACTTTCTAGCTTACAAAAGGAGTAATAAAGTGCATAGAAGACAGGCCCTTGCGTTTAATCTTAACGTGAAAGTGTTGGAACATAAGCTACTCAGTCATCTAAGACGGAAAAGGAAAGCTTAGCGTAGAAGTTATTTGGCAGCGCTCAAGTTTGTCACGTGGGAGTAAAAGACCGTGACTCCAATCATAGTCTCCGGTGAAGTAATATATCTTCCTGTTTTGTTCACAACAACAGATAAACTACGGACGGTCCCGCTATATATGTACACCACCATTTGTTTATATAACACTGTTTTAATAAGTATAGAAATGAGATCACCAGGACTAGAGACAACTGATTAATACAAGTTTCACACTACTTCCTGTTTAATATCTCGGATACCGAGCTTTTTAATTTTGAATGACTTCTCTAGCCTTTTGTCTCATACATTTGAAATGGTCCTTTTTCTGACTGACATATTTTGTGAGCGAATACATTCTATTTTATTTGTTTAGTTTTATTATAAAACATATTAAAAATTTCAGATTTTCCACAACTGTATTATATATTACGGGTAGAGCCACCTGTAGACGGCAGTACGTAGTCGGTAAGATGATTACACCACCTAAAGTTCAAGCAGTACAATTGAAACAAGATTTGATGGCAAGTTAATATAGTATAATAACATTACTTTCTCACGTACAGTATTACAAGACATTATTTTTCTGTGTACTCCAAGGTCTTCTATGGTTAAATTTCTAAGATAAGTTCAGTGCCAGTAGCTCATTCATTTTATTTTATTTATTTTTGCTTTCAGTATGGGGCTGGTGCTGATAGGTTTATATTTACAAACTGAGTTCCATGGGAACAGGCTGATTCAACAGCGAACTCCCAAATAGGCTCATATTTCTTTAATAAGCTAATCCCATGTTCATCTTGAGATATTGGACCTCAGTGGCAATTTAAAATATTGTAGCTGTCATAGTTAACCACAATTTGATAAAACAAACTTATGCAACCCTTTGTGTCCTCATGTAGCCAAATGGCAACGTGATATTAAACATGGCTTTCCTTAGACAGTTCCCATCTCAGAACATTTTCCTGCAGTTGCCAATCGACTTAAATTGCTGTGAATATAATTGCATCTACACCTGTAAGTAGTGGTTTTCAACGTAATAGACGTTCCAGAGTTACATCATATTGATACAATAAGGCCCTAATCATCTATAATTTATAACTAGTGAGGCTTAAAAGAGGTTGTTGCCAAATGGCTACAACAGGACCTACCCTCTGGAGTGCTGAGCTACATAAGCTAACATTTAACCATGTGGTTACCATGTTTGTGCAGAGCTTTATTTCATTTCTAGGATTTACTAGTAATTACAATAAATAAGTCCCTTTCTGATGATGAGATACTAGAGTTTGTTTTAATTCCTAATGGGGACCTATCAGAATTTAGGAGATTTTTATCTTGTGGTGAAGATGAATCTGAAAGCCATTCCAGCAAACAGGAAACTAGAATTTAAAATCATTTGGAAATTCATAAGAAAGGCAAAGAATTTACTGCAGAGAAAGAACTGCACAGCCCTGATAACAGAGCCAATAAATCCCCTTCTAAGGAAGGAAACAAAAATAAGGTAAGGGATATGACATAGAAACTAAGCAACAACCAGTAAATCTAAATACAGATCCCTTGACTTTGCATTTTCTTACTATTTTCTTCTGATATATTTTACAGATGCAGAAAGGAAGTTCATGGAAATATATGGGGGCAAGTGAAATTTCTGGTAATGAAAGCAGCTGGAAGGCCAGTTTACCAGATGTTGTGGAAGATTTGTCTTCTTGCAGCCAGTTCTTTCGTTTTATAGAGAAGAAAATAAATTCTTATATAGTGTTCCAAACATCTTTCTGTGCCCACCAAAGGAGTGTCATAGCTGTAAATGTGACTTCTGACGAGATTGAACAGTATTTCGGCATTCTGCTTTTCATGGGTGTAGTGAAAGTGCCTCGTTAGAGAATGTATTGGCAGCACCAATGTAAATTTCCTGCAGTAGCTGCCACCTATGAGTCGCAACAGATTTGAAATCATCAGGCAGTATTTTCAAATAAATGACAATACCAAACAAAACCTGCCGGCCATCCTGACCATGATAAGATTTTCATAGTTAGGCCTCTAATCGACAGCCTCAGGTCCAACATGGACACTATTCCACCATGATGAGCACTACTCAACTGCTGATAAAATGATACCCTTCAAGGGAAGAAATTACCTAATCAAGTGTTTGAAGAGTAAACCCCATAAATGGGGATTCAAAGTTTTTACTAGAGCAGGTGCCTCCGGTATAATGCACGATTTTTAAATTTATGTTGTCAAAGGAACTTGTCAGCAAAGTGGTCTAGAATTTTCAGGAGATATAGCATGACTCCTGAAGAAAATCTTCCTGAAAATTTAAACTTATTTTTTTTTTATAATTGGTTGTCATCTATATCTCTAGAAAGGGCACTGAAAGACAAAGGAATGCCATGTGTGGGAACTATAAGGTCAGATAGTATTGGAAAATGTCCATTGAAGTAAGAGAAGGATTTTAAGATAGATGGAAGAGGTTCTTTCGACTACAGAGTGGAAAGGGAAAGCAACACTGTATTGCTGATGTGGCTTGACAACAGATCAGTGCAATTTATTTGTTCCTATGCTGCAGTGCAACCCTTAGATACTTGTGAGCGTTGGAGCCAAAGGGATGAAAGTCGCATACGTATAAGTCAACCTAATATTGTGAAGGAATGCAAGCAAAATATGGGTGGTATAGATCTAGCAGAGGCTTATAGAGCTGTATAAAATTGATTTTCATTCCAGAAATTGGTACAACACAATAGTATACTGGTGTCTCAATTTATCTGTGGTTAACTCTTGGCTCCTTTACAAAAGACATATGACACAAAAGGGGAAAAACCGGAGGAAACACTCCTGGATTTTCAGAGCGAAAGTGCCTATGGTCTTATATCTGCAGGAAAAGAAGCAGGAAGGAAGCTAGGAAGACCAAGCGGTCAAGAAACTGCACCAGAAAAGAAGAAACATATTGTTACTATAAGGCCTGTTGATGATGTTCGCTATGATACAAGCCGTTGGCCAGTTCCATCAGGAAAAAGGGGAGGTGCAAGAATCGTTCAAGTGGATTCTCTTGAACAGCTTGCTCAAAATGTGGGATGGGTTATGATTGACCAAAGACAAAAACTGTTTCTGTAACCGGCATCAGAATTAATTTGGTAGCCAAAATAAACTCATACTACGAACTACTTTTCCAAATAATGTTACATTTTGAGTTTCTAAACAACAGGTACCATATAATATGCTCATATTATCCTAAAGCAACGTTTTATAATGCAAAATTTTAATAAAAAATTCTTGCTTAACTATAGAAATATTGACATTATTTTCCAATGTCGCCATATGGCATATGTTTAATAGGTTCCATAGTAATTGGAATATTTATTATTAATGGCAGTTCAGGATTGAAAGAATTAATTATTCATCACAGAAACTATGTATAGGCTGAAGTTGCTACAAAAGTAATAGTGCTGTGAACGTGATATTTTTGGTGTAAACTTGATTGGCTAATGAATAATATGTATTTGTGTAACACGCTACTGGTTGTATACATTGCATTGTGTTTTTATTTACTTCTAAGAAATACACATTGACAAGTTGGAGTTCAAATATTCTAGCAATTATGACAATAATGTTCATACAGAACATAAGTTTACACTAGCATTTGTTTGTATAAACCTGTCTGTTTTACTGTCGATAAACTTTATAGATCCTCTCCAACCATTTGACATTTATATCTGGCAGTTTACTGCAGCATGATCTTATCACTCTCATGGCCATTCTACCTTTTGCCACAGACATCTTTTTTTCTTCTTTCCAGCTGACATCTGAACTCAACCTTGTACACAAATAATCAAATCTCCTTACTACCTCTATTTCTCTTCTATTAACCTCCCATTTCTCATCCTTACGCAACCTGTATCCTTTTTTGAAGACCATAATCTTTGTTTTGTTTTCATTCACTTTCAAACCCCATTCATTGTAATAAGAATTGGCTGCCTCGATTGCACTTCTCAGCCCTGCACTTGATATGGACCCAACTGCTAGGTCATCTGCAAAGAGTAGACCCGGGATTCCTCTATTATTAATTACTGGTGAGTGTACCCTACAACTTGATATCTCCTCTAAAATTCCATTGATATAAAGATTAAATAATATTGGACTAAGTTTACATCCCTGCCGTTATCCTGCCTTGCTCGATATAGATTTAGTTACTTTGTTGCCTGGTAGTCTTATACACAACCCATTCTCTTGGTATATCATTTTAATTACTTCTATTAATGCCTGACTTATCCCCTTACTGCTTAATTTTATCCACAATGCACCTCTATTAATAGAATCAAATTACCTTTCTTAGTAAATAATCCACTTATTGCTATTAAATAATAAATAGATTAAAAATCATCACGTGATTTTTAATTTTATAAAATATGAAACAGTAAATTACTGTACCCATTAGCCAAAACATACCTTACTTAGTGTTGCAGTACACCACCAAGGCCATCTTTAAGTCATCAAAAGCAAAGGAACGGTGGTTGTCAGCTAAAAGTGCTTTGTGCTTTGAGAAACTGCACCCCACTTCCACAGATGTTATAGGTACACACAATTTGAAAAATACTACTCACTGCCTGTTAAATTCTGTTCAAATATATCAGTTCTGAAGTTTTCTCCTGATATATTGGCAGTCTGACAAACTGTTTGGTATCCTTTATTTTTTGTCCAACATGAATCTTAGTTTGTGTCTAATTTTATCCCCAATCTCATCTCCTACATTTTGTATCCTCTCTTCCGCAATCCTCACTAACTCAATCGACTTATCCAATGTAATGCCACTTTCTTCAAGGCGAATTATCGGTCAAAAATGTAAAATTGGTTACAGAAAGCGAATTTACCTTGGATTTCAGTATCCTTTGAGTACCTGTGCGCTATCAATTGCCTTAGAATATACCCTTTCTAGGCTATTTACGATTTCTCTCATTATTTGAGAATTGGCATAGTGCAGTTAACCATGTATCCCAGCTTGTTAAAATTGGCGCTGGGGACAAATCTATATTAGGGGCCTTATCATTGAAATACATGGTTCGGGTTGGCGCTTTCGACAGAATTTTCTTTACAGTGGAAATTAGTGTATCTACTTCTGGAAATGTTAATCTAACCTGTTCCGGAATTCGATGAAAAGCATGGGGCAAATATGCACCATCTTACTGTAAAATAATTGAATGGATTTTGCGCCTTTACCGTGTAAGGCGCCGCGTCTGTTAGGAAGAGGAGCACGTTGTCATTCTGTGTTCCACTGGACCACAATAAAAACATGGATGTATCGAACAGTTTGCATATCTGACAGCGGTTAACAGCTTCCATAACCTATAAGGTTAGAAGAAAAAGTTGTCCGGCAGTAGTAGCTTCTAGCTACTACCACTAACGCCACTAACGCCTCTCTGAATCGGTTGTCTCATCAATTGATACATAATTTTTCGCCATTCACACATTCACGTATTCGGCTTAACATGTCTTCATAACATTTTTGTGGGTATCTTTTACGCAAAGTTGATTCATTTGGAATTGTATGATCAGTGTGACGTGCAAGAAAAACCAGTAATTTCGAATTAATTTTCCTACTGGAATATTTGCACTAACAAGCACTTAACATAATTCCTTATAAAAGGAAGATGACTTGTTACTTGAAGTCAAAGCCGTTTCTCTTAACAGTAAATGAGACGCTTGTCATTTTTCACGTTTTGAACAGCTCGCCAATGTTTTCCTGTGCATGCAATCCACACATATTGCGTGATTTAATCAGCGATTCCTCACATTGATGCGTTATAAATTCACCAGCACTGTTAGGACGCTGACCTGCGTTAATTACATGTTTCCCGCTTTTACAAAGTTACTATTTCATTTAAAATATATAAATGAACTTTTAATGACAATTTATTTCAAAATCCCCCAGAAAGCCCATGGATCAGGTTCAGGGTCAGGTCTGCCTCGGGAATCGAACCCGGGCCTCCCGAATGCGGGCTACAGATGAAAATGCCCTATAAATTCGTGGAAAAGGAAGAACATGACCGGAAAATGCATTTAAATGTTAAAAAGTGACTTTATTATAAAAATGTGGAAAAAATGCATTTTGATGACCTATAAGAACCATATATATTTAACGTATTTGTTCCAGAATGCAATTAACTTCCAATAACCATCGTATATGACTACTCAGAAAAAAGATGACCTTTCATCAAAATCCGGGCCCTAGTGATTAAAATAAGGCAGAAGACCAATGAAAGAAATCTGTCTGGTACTGTAGACGGTAAAGTGCAAAACCGGTACTGATTTTCAGCTACATGAATAAGAGAGGAACAAGTAGTTAAGTGAATATGTGAAGGTGAAACTAAAAGGTGAGTTACATGTACAGGAATAAAAAGATCCTGACTTTAGAGGAACTAAAACAATGAAGTGAAACTTTCACTGTGCAAACTCAAAAGGAAATATCTTAAATTCATTGCTTGGCGCAGTTTGAAACAGGAACTTTTGGTCCTGTAGCTTGACAATTGAATTAAATATGGTTCATAATTATATATATGTTTGACAACTTTGAAAGGTATATTTTGGCATGTTTGTGAAACTAAACATATATATTTCTATGTAAAATGTTGTGTGGTAAACTTGGTACGATATATGTGACAAATCTTGCACTTGGGGCGAGAGTCCAGAAAGGACGGATGTAGGACCGTACATGTTATGTCAGCCATTGAGACGTACCGTAGGGACAGGTCAACACACTGCTAGTTTATCATTTGACGTTGTGTTACAGTGTATATAGTATAGCAACGCAAAGCAAATCCCTGTAAGAAATGTGCTGTAGGACAAGGACAGCAAATGTGTGTGGCAGAGCACACCTGCTATACAAGCAGCAGACCTTTAAAAAAACATGCGCCCTAATCACTCTGTACATTAAAACCGAGAAGATTCATTCACAAAAGTAGAAGCCGTCAGATTGTTTTTGAATGGCCTGTAACTGAACTGACATGGGGTGTCATAAACTTGTCCAGAGAGGGTGTGGGAACCTTCGCCAAAACCCATGCGTCCCGTCCCTCGTAGACTTTCTTTTCTGTGGAGGAGTATAAGGGCATAGACGGACAATTCAAGCCAATTCCAGTCTAGTCTATTAATTTCGTCTAGTGTGTCCACGGGATTGTTTAATTATTTCACCACGCGCCGCGTCGATTTAAGTTCAGCTATAGCAGTGTTATTCTAGGCTGTCACTGCCTGTGAGACTACAAATATCTGTTAGTGGTCGGCTTCCACATAAGTGTTAATAGACGAATAAATTAAAGTTCAGAAAATATAGGATGTTTGTTGTTGTTTCGACCCCACACCCTGGGAAATCAGAGTCCATGCAGGGGAGAAAGTTTGCATCAGCCGGTAGCAAGGCAAAGCAGACATCGGATCAGCGACGGCGGAGAAAGAGGAAGGAGTCCTCTTGTCGAGTCCAGATACGTGCTGCGTGAGACGGTGAGAAAGTACTGCCGCAGCCCTTAGGCGAACAGTATTGATCTATTTGCTGTGTCAATAGAAGCGACTTTAAAAATTTACAATACACAAGAACAATAAACACAGAATAAGTAAAACAACGTAGACATTAAATATTTTGGCCAAACACTATCTTGAAGATTAAGTTTGGAATGTCCTATGAACGAAATTTATGATGACATCAGGTGGCAGTGAAGCTTGAGTGATTCCAGACCAAATCTCGAACTTTATGATTAGCAACTGACTTTCATAAACGTGACGTACGTCTCTCAAGATTTTGGAAATTGTTAGTCTTCTTACTAAACATCAAACTGCGATAAATCAATGTGCTCCTGAGATAACACAAATACTTTCAAATGATTTGTTGATTTAAATTGCACACAATTTCCAAAAGACTTAGTGGCCTCTCTCACGACAATTGGCAAGATATATACAAATCACATTTTGGAAAAGCACATTGATATACTCACCTTAGCAGACTTCCTTTCTCAAACATAAATATTTTTGCATTCAGTATTGTGATAATATACATAACTCAAATGGTAAGATTTCACAAAGGACCCCATAACCTAAAGCCAAAGTAACGCTAACAGCAAAACTAACATATGTTATAAAACATAGAAAAAGTGTACAATCGTTCTCCAGAATTTTCAAAATACAGGTGCTGCCATCTATGGAGAGCAATTCAGTGCACAGTCGGTGAAAAGATTGCATATCCTAGCGGGCAGGAATGTAATCAAGAATCATTTACCACATTATATATCTTCATATACGTCAGCTAACGTATCATAGTCACACTACTTTCTCAACCCAGTCTACTACAGCGGATTGTTTTTCTATCCACTCCAAGTTTACCATAAACATAACAGTAGTTTCATCAAATAGTTTGTTGTATATAAAAGAGTATAAGTCTGATTTGATAGTTAAATGTTTATAAAGTAGGACGCTGTGCTTGTCCTTTCAATTTCATGTAAACACAAGAATGGAGCTTAGCATTATCAAGATATAAAAATGTTTAAAATTTGGAGTCAAAGCAACGAATATCTCGAAAATCTTCAACGCCCAAAAGACCTATTTTGTGGTAAATCATTTGTTTCAAAGAGCTCAGCATTTGCGCAATATATGTCTGAGCCTGTAGTGGTACAGAGGCAAATTTGTGTCTTTCCACTGAATGATCCCTGCGTCGATCCCAGACATAGAATTGATGGCTTATCTGCAGGTATTTTGCCAATGTTCACTTCACTGGACTCCTGTACTTCAGAGAGGTAAATTGTCCATCGGTCAGAAGGAACTACTTACTGTTCCAACACTTTTTTTTTGACATTCGAGGCGGGAAATAAATAGCAGTGGTGGATGGTCCTTGAACATTTCTTTGTTCACCTTCCACTTTGGTTCTTTTTATGTTTTGACATGGGTAAGTTTCGGAAATTTCAAACTGGTTCTGTTTTTATTATTCGAATAATCTTTGAATTTTTTCTGAACTATTCGTAAACATAAACTTACCATCAACTTCTAGGCACAGTAATTTCATGGAACGATCTTCACAGCATAGTGGGAACGCAGTAGCCAACACCGACCATCCTCCGTTCGATCTTGCACCTGACCCGAAAGCGCAAGTGTAGAGGAAAGGAAAGGCCGGAAGCTAAGATTAGCAATTCTCGCATCATCTCCATACAAGACGAACATTTAACAGAAAGAAAAATCCCAACATTAAGTAGAAAACTTTATTCCCCTTTAAATAGTCAGAAAGTGAAACCTGCCAGTACGAGTAACATAAGTGAACAAGCTTCTGGTGGAACTCCAATGCTTCCTGGGTGTGATCTTACATATGAAGACCCACTCACTGAAGATTGGATACAGTTTAATACCTGTTAAGAGTGGTGGCATGAAGACTGCAGAGCAGGTGAGTTAGGACGCTTTGATTGTGGCATTTGTTAGTATTATCCTTCAATGACAAAAGGTTTCCAGCAATTCAATGGACTATAATCTATCTCAACCTACATTGATCCTGTTGTAAACATATGTGAGGGAAGAGATACAAAGATGATATATGGGGATAGAAAACGGTTAAGGTGTTGTTTGGTTTAGCGAAGTTAATGGGCATTATCTTTTATTTGCATTCCTACCATAAACCCCTCCTTTAAGTACAGTACGGTAAGTAGTTTTCTAATCACTGTTCTGTGTGAACTGATTTCGAAGAGGGAAAGTATGCAAATGTTTCGATTCTTATCGGGACATTTTATCTTTGTGCTTCACATACCACAGTGATGCGTTCCGGGCTCGGGGGATTTGAAAAAAATATTTACAACAGATATATACATATAAAATAGTATAATATCTACAGATTAGACAGAATACAGATTAAATTATACACAATATTAACTTATTATGTTAAATTAAGCTCCATTTTCTTTAACAGTTACTAAAGGACACGGCTATTATATGATCCCATATCGTTTTGAGGCGTTTAAAGAAAGAAACCAGGAATCGTAGATATATAAAATAAGCATTGAGGAAGGAACTGGTGATTTTGGTGATTCTGCAAGTAGCGTAAATAGAGATAGAATGGAACAGGATAAATCCGAACTTTAAAAACACCGAGAAATTTTGGTAAATTAAAACAGCGCGTGGAAAAGTACGACGATCATTAGAAAAATGACATAGGCAGTGAGGTTCACGAATAATTTTTCAGATATGAACCAAGTCATAGATTTAATAAGTTAATTTGTAATTAAAATTTATTTATCTATTGTTTAGAAATTAGTGCTGTTATATATACTGCTAGCAGGGCAAAACTTATGTGTGTGGATATAGCGTCTAACACGTGGGGAGTTGTGACAGGTCCGCCTTCCTGTTTACACCAGAATTAAACCAGACATAGATAGGGTATACATAATCTGAAAGGTCCATGATTGTCTTTCTCTGTATTCCCTCAATCTCGTGTGTGTGTTTGTGCGTGTTTTGTATTATTTCTATATCGACGAAGTGTTCAGAAATTTAACTGATTTGTTTAAAAACTGAATTATAGTAAACAAATTTTGACGACAGTTTATTAGTGCTCATTAATTCCAAAAAATCAGTTTTTCTTAGCTATTTTACTTTCAAATACTCGCCAGTATTTCTTTTAACAATTTTATTATTTGTCAAAATATTGTTCTATTTTGAATTCAGGTTGTCATTTCTCAATGTATTAAAATATTTTCACTGTTGGATTATGGAGTAATTGGATGCTACTAGTATAATAGGACTTTTGCCCCACATGAACAGGTCTTTTGGCACATGTTAGGTGTAAATATCCGAATGTAACACAAATTCATTACACTTAATTACCAACTAATAAACAATGTAGTATGTAATAAACATGTAGCATACCATAGAGCAAATACCAGAAGTATTTATCGCTTATGTCGGAGGAGTATTACAAGTTTATCCCATAAACTGCCGAACCTTACACGTTGTTGTGCTCTCAGCGAGAGGAAGCTCTTTTTAAAAAAATGAGACAAAAATAGAAACGAAATTTAAAATTTATAAATTCTGTAATCTAGTTATATAAAGTAGCTGTCTCTTTGGACTGGAGCTACATCCGCAGTAAATGATTATCTCATATCTACATGTTTTAAATTACTATAATACAGTATTATATAAACAAGTGCTAATGTAAGGTTATGTTCATTAGATATATCCGGGCATTGTAGTTCCACAGATGCTACGAAGATATCTGGGATATGCCACTGACTGCTGACGCGCATGGCTTTGCGTGCTCAGAATTGCGGACCTCTATGTATCTGCTCCATATGTAGATTACCTCACGAAGCTTCTTTTCTCCAGTACGTGTAGAACGAAATTAGGCGTTAGTCTGCAAAATTCTACGTCAAATTACCAAATAATAGAGGTGCTCTGGTTCGTTCTCTAGCAGATAACAACCCTACTAAGCGAGGTTTTAGACTACTTAGGGTACCCTACATGGCTTTCAGTCTCCCGAGGCAACATTGAAGTTAATTCGAAGAGAAAAATAAAAAAAAAAAAAGCTAAGTTCTATCCGACGTACCTAAGAGATGTTCATGTAATAAATTATACCACAACAAATGTTAAGCCTTATGAAGACCAGGTTGTGAAAATAGGTTAGTGTTTCATTCTGTACAACATTTAGGGAACCGTCAACCATATGTCATAACCATCATCCATTAGAAATAGCTATATCATCTTGCAACTTCCCGGAAGTAAATTTCTGCCTGCGGTAAAACCCAAAAACTTGGTGGGAACGCAATAAAGGGCTCGGGGTTGAGAATAGGTTGTCAGCACCTTGGACGTGATCTGATCTTCAGTATGAACGTTATTTTATAATTACTGGAATACTTGAACTCCAACTTGTGATTGTGTAATTTCTAGAAGTAAACACAAATGCAATGCATACAACAAGCTTCTTATACAATTTCAGATTATTTATAAACCAATAAAGTTTATTACAAGAATAGCAGGAATAGAAAACTAACACTCGTGGCAATTTTAACCAATAATATGCATGATGAACAATTTACTAACCTTCATTTATCTTATTCTGGGTAACTATGAAGCCCACAAAATTGTAAATTTCCACTGAGGTGCATTTTAAGAACTAGCTTACTGAGACAAATGTGAGTCTGTTTGAGAGTTTACTATTAATGAGCATGATGTCATGGAGATCAGCTTGCTACAGCAATGATATGAATACGTAGTTTAAATGCTGTCTAAGACATTGAAGTTTATACGCTAATTTTATCTTTGTTATGTAAACCTAGATCCAGCATTAACATTCAGTACATATTAAAGTTTATCACATTAATATCTTGTAGGATCGCCATGAAAAATAAACTATTATTTTGATAGTTCACTTATGTGCAAATTATCTTCATCATTATGATGGGTACCTGAAGTATAATGTAATAATGACGATTGTATGCCATGTTTCGTGTATTAATTGTATCAATACAGACTATTAAGTGCTCCATTCTGCGAAAATTTCATTTTATGTTCGATATTAGTAAACAGTAGGAATATGTTGTTTCATATTTATTCATAGAAATAAGCATTATACCTATAAACACAGTTTCTTCCTATTTATTATAATGTATGCATGTAAATTGTATTTGTTTCTGTAAATACAAACACTTTAACTCTTGAAGGCAATTTGACGAGTCTTGTATAATAATTGTTGTACTCTGTAATTCTATATTTGCTAGAATAAGTAGCTTATGATGAGGATAACGTCATTTGACAGTGAGTAATCTGTAGCACGTCTATTTTGTTGTCATTTTTGCTTAATAAATTAACATATGTCCAGTGTGGATATTTAACAGAACTAAAGAAAATGTATAAAGGATATTGTATTTATCAAAAAGGATATATAATATACAAACATTGCTTTATGTGAATTAACTGTGAAGGTAGCTGATTCAGAAACATACTAAACTATAAACAGTCATACAGGTAAGCAAACTAAGTAAAATTGTGTCGTGCATGCTAATAAAGTTATAATTGAGAAGCAAATATCATTAAATATTCAACATTAAATATTGCAAACAATACATACTTTACCAACGTGAACATTTATATTGAATGTGCTTGAAATCATTTCTGACAACATTCTTTGTGCTGTATACAACTTATTTTTGTGTTTGTTTACAACTAGCAGGTAATATAAATTATGTTAGTGGATTATGTACATAAAATGCAGGTGCACTCCCTTTGAAGCTTAATAAAACCTATCTCTAAGACACGAATGTAACATAGAATGATTGTGTAGAATAAGATCAAATAAACGCAGCGCCACGATCGGAACTGCAATCATTAATGCTACAGCATGATTTGTACAACTCACTGTAATTTGTTTTCATAAGTATTCTATGTATTTATAAATCAATTTTGTTTTCATCTACTTCTCGTTTATCATGGCGGTTTTCTCCTGCCGCATCAATACACTAAAACATGTTGTTGAAAAATTCTTAACTATCTGTAGAAGTTCAGGTTTTATAATCGTGATAGATATAAACTAAATAATTAATGCATGATAATGCCCCTTAAGCCCCTGATCCATAGTTCTGCAGTTCAGAGTCTTGCAAAATGCTCCACGGAAATTTAAAAAAGAAGGTTTTAGAGCTTTTTATATACAAACGTCTTTGCAGATTAAAGTAGACTGACACGATTCTGAATTCACGTACCATAAGTTAAACATATTCTTATATTAAAATGGAATATACAGGGTGTTTCAAAAATAAAGAGCATAAATTCAAATATGCAGTCCCCATATGTAGAAAATGCATGTAGTGTATTGCAACTTGTGTCCAGATATGCTTCGTTTGCGAGTTATGGTGTCCACAATACTTAAATTCAGCGGAACTGTTTCTTTCCGTAGGTTGTTGTTATTACTGTTGGTTGTTATAGATCTTAGTCCTTCCCTCCCTAAACCAAATTCGCTCAGACCGCGATGGAGACTTACATATATCTTCCGATATGGTCATTGTCGCTGTGGGTATCTTTCCTGGTACAAACGACAAGTCAGGCTATATTAACCCGGTATAACAAAAGATTGAGTACGTATCACAATGTAAGTAATAATTTTCTTGCAGCTGAGCTATTAATTACATGGCGTTGGAAAATGTGCAATAAAACGGAAAACACGTGGAATTATGATTTTAACGTTACCAATATCTATATTGTATATAAAGCGAGCGTCCTTAAGTGCTCACGTAGCTCAATGACAGAGAGCACGCGCTGTGATAAATATTACGAGGGTTCATAGTTCGAGTGCCATTCTGTGGATAAGTTTTTTATTCCAGGGTTTTAATTTGCTATATTAAGTAACGAACCAATCTACAACTGTTCTTTGGGGTAAGCTGTTACTAATGGCATTGGAGAATTAGCATGAAGAGGAATGCCAGGAAGAATGGCGGCTTAATAGAGCCAACATATTTTGTATATAACGTACTGCAAACAGATGTTATCGTAGCTCAGTGGCAAAATACATGCTGTCACTGAGCCGAGGATTCATGGTTCGAAACCTAGTATGCAGTCATAAATTTTATTCAAATGCTTTTACTTTGTAAGACACCGTAACGAATGAAATTATGCCTTCTCTCTTGCGATTAATTTAATAACATGTTTTCGAAAACAATGCCAGAAGTGTTTAGAAGGTTGAATCATAATTTTAATGGAGCCAACTCCTAAACGCTGTATACCATCCATCTGTTCTAACAATAAGCTAATATATAAAACAACAAGAAATTGAATAACTTTCAACTTGAGAAAAACTAACTTAGAGCTTCAATATAACTATAATCCAGTTGAGTATGACATAAAAATGAAAATTTACACTGTGTAACCGTAGTTACAAATAGCCGTTATTAGGAATTTCAAAAAGACGACAATATCCAAAGATAATGTTGATTAGAAAACAAAGTAAAAAGCTGTCATTTCTTCATGTATCCAACGTCATACATTAACAAATGAATTAAATTATGAAACATTTGAGATTTATATAAAACGCATTTTTTGCTAGAATAAACAATGATTTGTGGAGACAAAGAATGAAAAAAATAAGTGAAATCTTTTGATTTAGAACCTGGTATAATCACCCCCAGCTATAATTACATCATTTAATCTTTCGTGCATGTTTTCAACCAACCCAGCACACTGGTTTGGATTCTGCTGATAATGTTGCCATAGCTCCATCACGTGAGCAACCAAATTTTCTTGAACCCTGTCTGGCCCACGTTCTTCCCATTCTTTCACCATGATGGCCGATATATGTTCAATGGGGTTTAGATCGGGAGAGTTTGGTGGCCAGTCCTTGCAGATTATTTCTGGATGCCTCGTTAGCCAAACCTGGGTGATATTTACAATACGCACACCACTTTTGTCGTGCATAAATATATACTCTTCTTGTTCTGGAAACCTAGTACGAAGGGATAGTAGCAAAGGGTTTTCGAGAATGTCTACATAGACTGCACTCGTCACTCTCTCTGGCACTTGAATCAACTCCCCTAGAACTGATGCTGTAATGTAGGCCCAGAACTGTGCTGAAAATCTTCCCGAATATGCTGCTCGAACGATATCTTCAGGTTCGTATCTAGTTCCTCGTGGTCCCTTGCTGGTCGGATCGAAATACCTTCTCGTCACTCCAGATTACGAGGTCCCGATAAGCCTGAGGAAGGTCGCAATTGTGCTGTGCCCATTGTAATCGTCTTGCTTTGTGTGCGTCTGTAAGAAAGAGCTTAGGGGCAGGACGATGTGATAGAATACCGGCATCCTTTAATCGTTGGCGTATGGTTTCATATGAGCAACCACACTCAACTGCTTTATCTAGAAAGATGGAACTGTGTCTTAAAGGCTGGTTGCTCCCATCTGCTACCAGGGCTTCATCTAGAGCAAGCGTTGTTGCACGAGGCCTACCTGAAAGCCTCCGTGATTTGACCCATTCAACTTTTCCCTCATGATACCTGTCCATCCTATGCTTCACTGTTCTTCGGTCACAACTCAGTTCTCTGGCGATTTGTGAAGCGTTTTCAGCATGAGAAGCACGGCCTATAATTTCATCCTTTTGAGCTGCAGTCAGCTCCACACAACCTCGTTGACGTGGCATGCTATTTCACTATGATGAAGTCTTAGTAAAAGTTACAAAAGCACTGCATTACTTTCAGCAATATTTTGCACATGCGCAAGAAGTATAAGGCGGAAAAAAGTATCACATGTTCAGGGTTCGAACCGCAAATCATCGGTTTACTTGACACAGCGTGCCTTTTTCCACTGAGCTACGTCGATAGATGTGATCGCGTTGGTTATATACAATATATACCTGTTGGTTAAATTAAAATTGCCATTCCACATGTTTTTCAATTTTTTTGTTACTCTGCGATGCCATTTGGTAACAGCTTCGCTACAAGAGAACATTTGTAAATTAGTTCATTACTGCGTCCAACAAACTAAGAAATTTGGAGTTAAAAGTTATGCCCACGTGCTAGGATTTGAACCCAGAAGTATTGTCTCGCTTATCTAAGCCCAGGTTTTGCCCCTGAGCCATGAGAGCAGTATAAATACTTAATCTTTTCTTATACTGGGTTAATATAGTCTTAGAAACTTTCGAAGTGAGTAACAGGTTAAAATGGCAACCACGACACTATATATCTACGAGCATGGGCGATTTATTTTTCATACCACCCAGTAACGGAACGTCTGAGTGATACTGACCTGCGGAAAGTGTACATTTTCTTTCTTGAAAGATAGTACATGAAGTGCATGTCTGGCAGCTCCTGATTTGTGTGCATGGCACACAGTCGAACGTCAGACACAACACTGAATGTAGCTTTCGCCTGTCAGAGAGTACTGTTAATATCTCCTTCCAGGGCAAAGTCCCGCGGAAAGTAAAATTTCCAGTGAAGTTTTATTGTCTACATATGGGGAATAAGTACCTGAAATTATTCACCTATTTTTAAAACAAACTGCGTTTAATAATTTGCTGTAAATAGCCACTAAAGAAGCTTTAATTTTGAATGAACTTTACATAATTTTTAAACTGTAAGATATGGACAAGTTCTTATAAAATATACTGGTCTCGTGAAACGACGAAGCTGATATGAAACAATTTTCATAAATTAAAAATTTGCAAGTTACCTCTTAGTATTTTCTTCAAATTTTAAATATTTATTGTTTTCCCGTATAGGAAGTTGCTCAAACAAAGAGAACGGAATGTGAAAGTCGTCATATAGCAGCTGGCTCCAAAATGTCTTGACGAAACTATACTGTTTTATCCTATTCCCAGTGTCAGCAGAGACTAGTTTAAAAATGCACAATATAAAAAATAGACATAGAATAAATAAACCTACAAAGTGGTTAACTAGTTTCTCCAAACACTGGTAGTAATTGAGGAATATTTGTAGAAAGTCATGTGAACTGAATTCATGATTATGTGTAGATATGGAAAAAGCGAAGCTTCTATGATTCCAGACCAAATTCTAAACCAAATGATTAGCAAGTGACCCTTATAAACGTAACATCTTCTATCAAACCTTTGTAAATCGTTATGGAGTCAAATCGTTAAATGTCAAACTACGTGATAGTCATATGTCTCCTGTGACACAAATTAGTACTTTCAAATGATTTGTTAATATAAACTGGATACAGGTTCCAAAAATATTCAGTTTCCATCTACAGGGAAGGAAATTTGAATCAAATACACAAAAACCATTCGCGAGAGGCACTATTATAAATACACCTTAGTTGACTTCCTCTCTCAAACATAAGTATTTGTAGATCCAATATTGTGTTAATATCCACAACTTCAGTGGTACATTTCTAAGAAGGATACAATCAGCCAGGGCCAAAAGGATATCTAAACAGCGAAAACAAAAATATGTTATAAAACATAGAAAAAAGAAAAATTTTCGTTCAGAGCATTTTATATCACACGTGGCGCCATCTATGGAGAGCAATGCGAAGTCGGTGAAAAGGTACTTCCTAGAGGGCTGGAATGATATCTAAAGTACAGTTACTATATAATTTATCTCCATATCGGTAAATCAACGTATCATAGTCACACCACATTCTCCACTAAGTCTACTATAGCGGACTCTTCTTCCATCCACTCCAAGTTTAATATAAGTATAAATGTAGTTTCATTAAATATTTTGTTGTATATACCTGAGTATAACTCCGAAGTGATGAATTTTTAAAAATCAGGACTTGGTGCTTGACCTTTAAAATCTCATGTAAACACAAGAATGGAGCTTAACATTATGAAGATATATAAGCTTTAAAAATCTGGAGTCAATAGCAACGAATATCTCGGAAATTCTCAACGACATAAATAGATAATTTGTGGTAAATCATTTGTTTCAATGAACTCTGCATTTGTGTAGTATATGTCAGTGCCTGTAGCAGTACAGTGGCATCCTTATGTCCCTCCACAAAATGTTCCCTACGTCGATCCCAGACTGACACGTGATACTTTACCTCCAGGTATTCTTCCAGTGTTCGCTTCACTGGACTCCTGTACTAAAGAAATGTTAATAGATCCCCGGTCACAGCGAACTACTTACCATTCTAACATTGATTTTATGACATTCGAGGAGAGACATAAATATCAGTGGTGGATGGTCCTTGTGCATCTGCTTGTTCATCTTCCACATTTGGTTCCTTTTAAGTTTTGACTTAGGCAATTGTCAGAAATTGCTAACTGGTCCTGTTTTGTCTATCCGAATTAATTTACGTTTGTAAATTTGGAATTTAAGTTCTCCAACGTTAAGTCATATCGGACGATGAATGAAATTTGTGAAATAATGCTCAAGGGAGTACGAGAGCTTAGAGCTACCTGAGATTCGTCTTAAAGGAGAATGGAAATGCTCGGAAAAAGCCTTATCCAGGTAACTCACCATGACCGAGATTCGAACTGGGAACCTATTGAACGTGAGGCAGACACGCTACCATCTCTGCCATCGAGGCGGGTACCTTGCATTAATTATGAAGTATTTGTGAATATAAACTTACCATCAACTTTTAGGCACTGTAATTTGATGGAACACTCCTCACAGCATAATGGGAAAGCAGAAGCCCACACCGATCACTCCATGTCCGATCTTGCACCAGGCCCTGAAACGCAAGTGCAGAGGAAAGGAAAGTCCGGATGCTAAGATCAGCAATTGCCATATCATCTCCATACAAGAAGACTCTTAAAACAAGAGGAATAATCCCAACAGTAGGTACTAAAGCCCCTTTCCCTTATATAGCCAGAAAGTGAAACCTGCCAGTACGAGTAATATAACTGAACTAGCTTCTAGTGAAACTGCTGTGTCCTGGGTGTGAACTTACATATGAAGATTCCCTTACTGCAGATCGGACAAGGTCTCATTCCTGCAAAGAGTGATGGCAGAAATATGAGCAAGGACGGTTTGTTTGTGATATGTGTTAGTGTTTATCCTTCAATTACAAAAGGTTTCCAGAGACAGTACACTATAATACATCTGAACCAAGTTTGATCCTGTTGCAAACATTTGTGAGGGTAGAAAGAACGGGACGGGATATTGGGACAGATAGGGTTAAGTTGTTAATTGTTTAGCGAAGTTGATAGGCATTTTCTTTTATTTCAGTGCCTAGCATAAACCCCTCCCTTAAGTATAGTACCGTAAGTACTTTTCTGATCCCTGCTCTGTACGAGCTGACCTCGCTGAGAGAAAAGTATGCCAATGTTTCGATTCTTATAAACGTATTAGCCTCACATTTTATATTTGTGCTTCACAAAGCACATAGATGTGTTCTGGGCTCTTGAGTTCAGAAAGAAATATTTTCAACATATTTATGTATATATATAATAGTGTACTATATACAGATTAGACAGAAGACAGATGAAATGATACACAATACCTCATTATGTTAAATTAAGCTGCATTATATTTAACTGTTACTAAAGTATACTGCTATTATATGATCATGCATTGTTTTGCAGCGCTTAAAGAAAGAAACCTGCAATGATCTGAAAAAAAAAAATTGAGAAAGAAGCTGGTGACCTTCTTGTTGATTCCGCAAGTAGCGTACATATTGTTATAACGGAACAGGAGCATCCGAACTCTTAAGTACACCGGGAAAATCGCGTAAATGCAAACAGCGCGTGGAAAAATACGACGATTTTGAGAAAAATGCTATACTCTGTTATGTTCATGATTATTTTTGCACACATGATCAAATTGATAGATTTAAAAAGGTAATATGTAACCCAAATCTATTTATTTATTGTCTATAGCTTAGCCGGGACACACAGTTCTTTTACAAATTGACCATATTGACTACACTTATCAGTACTAGGCGTGGCTAGATTCGAAGAAACAGATGAATGGCGAGGTTCAATGTTCAGAACTGCAGTTACAGGTACATCACTCATTTGATTACTTAAACTTTTTACGGTTGAACTGTCACTTCTACTGCTTTCAACTACGCTAGCAGAATGATCATGGATATTAAGGCATTATCCTAAACTTAAAAAACAAAACAAGGTATACCCTCATCATGAGGCACCTACTAAGATAAATAGCTCATGAAGCAAACAGTCAAAGTAATAGTTTGATTTTTCATAACATCCCTACAAGATATTACAATACTAACTAAATCTAAATGTGTACTGAATAGTAATGATGGACCTAGGCTTACATGACTGATAGAATTACTGTGAAAACTTCAATGTCATAGCCAGCATTTAAAATACGTGTTCATATCATGGCTGTAGAAAGCTGTTCTCCATGGCATCATGCTGATTTCACAGTAAACTCTCAAATAGACTCACATTTGCCCCAGTAGACTAATTCTTAAATTTACCTTAAGATAAAATTCTTAATTTTACCTCAGTGAAAATTTACAATTTTGTGTGCTTCAGTGTTAACCAGAATAAGACAAAGGAAAACTAGCAATTGTTCAGCATGCGTATTATTGGTTAAAATTTCCGCTAGTGTTAATGTTCTAAACCTTCTATTATGTAATAAACTTTATTGGTTGATAAATAATCTGGAACTGTGTAACAAGCTGGTTGAACACATTGTATTTTATTTCCATTTACTTCTATAAAATAAACAATCACAAGGTAGAGTTCTCGTATACCAATCACTATGACGATAATGTTCATATTGTAAACAAGTCTACGTGCATGTTGCTGACAGCCTGTCCTCAGCCCTAAGCCTTCTGCTGTGTGCCCATCAACTTTTTGGGTTTTGCCACAGGCATAAATTTACTTTCGGGCAGTTGCTGTATGACATGGCTCTTTCTGATGGATGAGGGTCATGAAGTAACTGTGAGGCTTCTCTATATTTTTTAAAGAATGCGAAAACCAATCTTGTTTCTCAACCTAGTGTTTATAAGGTTTAAAAATTGTTGTGGGATAATTTATAAGACAAACATCACTTTGGTACCTTATATTGAATTTTGCTGCTCTTCGAATTAACTCCAGTATTACCTCAGGTGACCGCAAACCATGCTGGGTACCCTAAGTAGCATAAAACGGCGTCTAGTAGGTTTGTTATCTCATAGAGAACGATCCAGGGCATTTCACTTATTTGGTAATTAGGCGTAGAACTTTGCAACATAACGCCTAATTCAGTTTTACACGTACTGGAGAAGAGAGGCTTCTTTTTTGTGTAATATACGTGCTCCAAGGTAAAGTCTTATCTAACTATGAATGAAATTGGTGAAACGATGATCAAATGAATCCGGAATCCATGGAGTTTAGTTACCAGGCATTCGTCTATTAGGATAAGTGAAGATCCCGGAAAAACCTCATCCAGGGAATCTACCCCAACCGAGATTCGAACTCGGGACTTCTTGAACGTTAAGAGAGGCTTTGTGAGGTAACCTCGCAAAGTAGCGACGTATTGAATAGATGTATTGAAGTCCTCTATTCTGACCCTGCCGGTCAGCTGTCAGTGAGCATGTCACAGTTGTCATAGTAGCATCTGTGGAACTACGGCTCTCGGAAGTATCTAATGAACATAACCTTACAATAGCACTTGTTTATATAGTACAATACTGTATTACATCGATTTAAAACACGTAGCTGTGAGATGACCTATTACTACTTAGGTAGCTCCAGTCTAAACAAGTAGCAGTGATATACCAAACGCTCTATTTTAAATAACTAGAATACAGAATTAATGAATTTTCTATTTCTTCTCCACTTTTTGTCTGATACCTTTGGAAAGAGCTTCCTGGGTTTATATCTGACTGACAGCGTAACGGGTTTTAAGGGTCAACATTTTTCCGATTAACATTTATTACTCTTTCTATAAGTGATACACTGTTATGGTTTTTGCTCTGTGGTAGGCTACGTGTTTACTCTCCAGGATAGCAAAATAACGTTTACTGCATTGCTTAATAGGTGACAATTAAGTACAATGGAATTGTTTTACATTTCGAGTTTTTCCCTCAGATTGGGGCAAAAGTCATCTTCATGTGGCGCAAAAGTCCCACTGTATTAGAGAGCGACCAATTACAAAATAATAAAACAGTGATTAAGAAAATATTTTAATGCACCGAGAAATGATAACCTGAATAAAAATAGTAAAATATTTTGTGATATACTAAAATTGTTAACAAAAATAATGGTTAGCCTTACAGAAAAAAATACACTAGTGAAAACTGACTTTTTGGCATTTATGGGCAATAATAAACTGCCATCTAAAATTTATTTGTTTCAGTTATTTGTATCTTTAAAGAAATCGGATATATTTGCTGGACAAGAAAACAGGAACTTTTCCGGTTATGTATACTCTATCTCAGACTAGTTCAATCCCGCAGTAAACAATAAGGTGGAGCTGACTCAACTGGCCACGTGTTAGCCGCTACAGGCACTCACATAAATTTAGCAACACTAACAGTATATATAGCAGCGCTAACTTCTACACAATAAATAGAGTTGGATTACACATTAACTTATTAAATCTGTGAGTCGGTTCATTTCTTAAATAAGATACTCCTGAACTTTACTGCGTACGGCACTTTTCGTAAAATTGTCAAATATCTGTCAACGCGCTGTTTTCATTTACGCAATTTTCACTGTGTCCTAGAGTTCCGGATGCTTGCTGATCCATTCTAAGTCTATGTATACTACTTGCGGAATTACTAAGGAGATCATCAGCTTATCTCTCAATGTTTTTTATATATGATTCCGTGTGTTTTTCTTTAGCACCGAAACAATGCGCAATCATTCGCCTCTCGCCATCTTTTAAAGATTTGCCCTGATTGTGTTTAATTTCGGCTGAAGCACCGGCCTGCTTCAGTATGAAAAGCTTACTGATTTTAAACTGCATATACACAAGTGTTCTTGAACTTGTGAGGTACGCGAGATGTACTGTACGCCCACCACAAGAAAGCTAGAGGGGTATGAAAGGCAGAGGAGCTTGAACTATTTATCTGCTCTGGTAGAGGATTTGTTTACTAGGAAATGAGTGACTGAGAGTGCATATGAGTCAACCATGCTTACAGGTTGCAGCTTATTGCAGCGATAAGTATTATGTATGGGTGAGCTCTGTGCCAACACTTGTGTATTTTAGACGAGACTTTCATCATTGTTATACTCGGAAGGCATATACCCCGAGGAAACAGCAAAAGTGATAACGTTGCACATTCCTCTAGCTTGCCTTCTTGTAGTGGGTAATCAGTACAACAAATACAGCGTTAGCTATCAAACGCAACCCCACACTATAAACAATAACATCTTAATCAACATTAAACTCGAAACAGAGCACGTTGCGAGTGAGCTGGATGGTATAGGAATGCATAAATATTACATATAGCAGTGTCCTTGGGTTAAATAAAATGAAGCTACATATTACATAATATTTTCCTAGTGTATATAATTTCACCTCTCTTTTGTCTAATCTGTGTATAGTATACAGCACTTATCTTTGTGGTATGTGAAGCAGAAAGATAAAATGTGGGGCTATTACGTATATAAGAATCGAAAGAAAGAAGCACAGAGCAGTGATCAGAAAACTACTTACAGTACTTACTGTACTTAAAGGAGGTGTTTATCTTAAGGACGCAAATAAAAGAAAACGCCCCTTAACTTTGCTGAAACAATCAACAGCTTAACCTTTTTCTGTCCCAATATCCCTGTCACTCTCTACCTTAACACCCAGATGTTTACATCAGGATTAAACTAGGTTGAGATATATTATAAAGTCCAGTGTTTCTCAAACTCCTCTGCCTCAAGAAACCCCTTATCATCTAACAACATGTTCGCAGACCCCATGGTTTGGCAACTCAATTTATATGAACGAGTCGACTTTGATTGAATTTTATAATTGGAATTTAAATAATTAGTATGCGTAATTTAAGATATTATTCTATATTTAATTTTAAATTTAGTTAATGATAAATTAAAAGTTAAACTGAATAAAATAAAACTAAGTATTAAACGTATTTAAATATATATATTTTACTCATTAAAATTAATTTTGTTCACTTTGAAGTAAAGTTTATACAAGTTTGCCTAACTAGTATTTT
This sequence comes from Mantis religiosa, assembly GCA_030765055.1. Taxonomy (NCBI): domain Eukaryota; kingdom Metazoa; phylum Arthropoda; class Insecta; order Mantodea; family Mantidae; genus Mantis; species Mantis religiosa. The sequence continues at coordinate 368,904 of JAUKNK010000326.1, read as the reverse complement.
ATTTGGGCTTACACCAGCAAAGTTTTGAAATACCAGACTCTTTGTATTACCCAGGATTAATAACGTTAGGTATAAGTTATATAAATGAATTTATTTTCCATATAAAGAAACTATTTTATACATATAAAAAGTTATTCATAATGTTGTGAATCCACCATTTGTACATTTCAACAAAGTTAGTATTGGGTTACTAAAAAATCACTTTATAAGGAAAACGTTTGAAATGTATTAGTGTGAACAATGCAACTGTTTTTTCATTGAATAAGTTCAGTTATTTTGGGCTTAATACTGGTGATATTTACCCTTAAGTCAGTTTCTACATTGGCAAGTCTGCATCTCTTCAATGGCTTGATGTTGCACAACACTGAAAATGTTTGGTCGCACAGATAGGCGGTCGGAATGGGCGCAATATGCTTAAGTGCTTTGGTAGAAAGTTCATTATATTCACTTTCCGCCAGAAACAACCTTCCATCCTTTGCTGTTAAATAAATGTTAGTTGATCCTCTTCTTTTTTCGAAACATTGTAAATCCTGCTGCCTATGTCTCGTTTCTGGAAAGGATATTTATCCACTCATTCTGATCATCTGCTGGTGCTGGAAAGGACTTCCTCAAAGTTTTTGATAGGCCATTCAGGTGTTCCATTATCGCTTCTTCAATATTTTTAGGCAAAGCTTCTTCTCATAATGTCAGAAATTGTTCCAAAAATAATTAGGCATAAGGAGCATCAAATCTTATTAGTTAAGGAGTGAGAGAATAAATTGAATACTCTAGGACCCAACAGAAGGACAGTAATCTGTGTGATTACAATAAGGCAATGGACCTAAGAAAGAAATCTGTCTAGTAGTGTAGATGCAAAGTGCGAAACCAGATTTTACTTTCAGCTACCTGAACAAGTAGCTGAACTTAACTGGTAGTTAAGTGATTATGGGAAGGTGAAACTTAAAAGTGAGAGATATGAAAAGTCATAAAAGGAGCCTGGCTTTGGATGAACTACACAATGAAACGAAGTTATCACTGTGCCAACTCTAGAGGAAAAATCCTAACCTCATTGTTTGGCGCAGTTTGAAACAGGAACTTTATTTCTAATAGATTCATTATTCAAATAAACATGTTTAATAATTGTATATATGTATTTGTGAACTCCAAAAGGTGTATTTCTATGTAAAATATGGAAGGGTGAATCTAGGGAGATATATGTGACACACCTTGCACATTCGGGCGACAGCCCTGAAAGTGCGGATGTAGGACCATACATGGTATTTCAGCTATTGAGATGTACCGTTAAGACGGGTCAATACACTGCTAGTTTTACCTGGTGACGCCGTGTTTCAGTATATAACGGGGTAGATGGAACATTCAGATACAATCCATTAAATTCCAGTCTGTTAATTTCGTCTGGAGTGTCGAGCGGCCTATTTATTACTTTCACCATGCACCGCGTCGATTTAAGTACAACTATAGCAGTGTTATTGTAGGCTGTCACTGACAGTGAGAGTGGAAATATCTGAAAATGCCTGGGTTCAACACAATTGTTAATAAACAATGAAATTAAAGTTCAGAGTATGTTGCATATTTGTTGGCGCCTCTACCCTACACCCTGAGAAAACAAAGAGCCCATGCAGGAGATGAAACTTTCCTCAGCCGGAGGCCAGGGCAACGCACACAGCGGATCAGTGACGGCGGTGGCAGAGTAAGGAGTCCCGTATTGGATTCCAGATTCATCCTGCATGAGGCGGTGAGAAAGTACTGCCGCAGCCCTTAGGCGTAGTACATTGATCTATTTGCAGTCTCAATAGAAGTGACATTAAAAATGCACAGTACTCAAAAAGAACAGACTGAATAAGTAGAATAACATAGGGGTTAACTATTTTCTCCAAACATTTTCTAGAGGATTATGTGTAGAAAGTCATATGAAAGAAGTTGATGTTGACAATATCTGGGAGCAGTAAACTTGTGTGATTACAGACCAAACCTTAAGCTGTATGTTTAGCAACTGACTTTTATAAAAGTCACGCACTGCTATGAAACTTTTGGAAATGGTTATGGATTCTCCTCACTATACGTCAAACTACGTTAAAGTTATATCTCGCGTTCCATCACAAATTAGTACCTTCAAATGATATGTTGATATAAACTGGACACAAGTTCCAACAAAACTCTCTTAGCAGAAATTGTAGGGATGGTATTAAGTGCACAAGAGAAATTGGGAAATGCACAATGATAAATTAACGTTAGCAGAACTCCAGTCTCAAACACAAATATTTGTATATATAATATTGTGTTAATATACATTACTCCAGCTGTATATTTCCATGAAGTGTACAATAAGCCAAGACCAAAATACCTGTAAACAGCAAAAACAACATATATTACCAAACATAGAAAAAGGTACAATCTTTTTCCAGCGTATTGTATATTACGGGTTGTGACATCTATGGAGAACAGCGCACAGGCGTTGTAAAATTGTACCTCCTAGCGGGCAGGAATGTAATTAAAAGACACAGTTGCGGCATCATATATCTTCGTGTCCGTAAATCAAACTATCACAGTCACACTACTTTCTCAATCCACTCTACTATGGCGGACTGTTTTTCTACTACAAGTTTAAGATAAACAGCAAGATAGTTTCACTAATTATTTATGTATATATTTAAGAACAAGTCTGAAGTGATGTTAAATGTTTACAAAAGTAGGAGGTTGTGCTTTTCCTTTGAAATGTTATATAAACACAAGAATGGAGCTTAGCATTTTCAAGATATATAAGTGTTCAACAATTGCAGACCAAAGCAACGAATATATCGAAAATCGTAAGTGACATGAGGACCAAATTTGTAATAACTCATTTGTTTGGATGAGCTCTGCGTTTGTTTCATATATGTCAGGGTCAGTAGTGGTTCAGTGGCAACTTTATGCCCCTCCACAGAATATTCCCTATGTCGATGCCAGACATAGGCGTGATACTGTATCGCCAGATATTTGGCCAGTATTCACTTCACTGGACCCTAGCACTCAAGAAATTTAAGTTGACCCTTGGTCAGAGGGAAATACTGACCATTCCAAAAATTTATTTGACGATATTCTTGGGGCAGGACATAACCATCAGTGGCGGATGGTCTTTCTGAATCTATTTGTTCACCTTCCGAATTTGTTTCTTGTTACGTTTCTATTTAATTGTCAGAAATTTCAAAATGGTCCTTCATTGCCCTTCCGAATAGTACTTGAATTAATTATGAACTACTCCTGAATATTAATTTACCATCATATTCTAGGCGCAGTAATTTGAAGGAACATTCTTCACAGCATAATGGGAACGCAGAAGCCAACACCGACCACATCAGATCTTGCATCTAACCCTAAAACGAAGGTGTTGAGGAAAGCAAAAAAAAAAAAAAAAAAAAAAAAAAAAAAAAAAAAAATCAGCTATTCTCACATCATCTCCATACCAGACGGCTGTTTTAACAGCAAGGATTATCCAAACAGCAAGAAAAAACTTGTGTCCCGCCTCGAATGCAGTAAAATGAATGTTAGAATGGTGAGTAGCTTCCTCTGACCAAGGGTCAACTTATGTTTATAGAGTACAGAAATCCGGTAAAGTGAATACAGGAGAAATAACTTGAGATACAGTATGACGTCTATGTCTGGGATCGACGTAGGGAACATTCTGTGGAGGGGCATAAAGTTGCCACTCTACCACTACAGTTCCTGACATATATTACACAGATGCAGAGCTCATTGAAACAAATGATTTATAATGAATTCGGTCTTCCTGTCGCTTACGATTTTCTAGATATTCGTTGCTTTTGACTCCAATTTTTAAGCGCTTGTATATCTTGATAATGCTAAGCTGCATTCCTGTATTTACATGACATTTGAAAGCACAAGCACAACTTTGTTTATCTTGAGCTTTTAGTAGATTGAACAGTCCGCTGTAGTAGAGTGGGTTGAGAAAGTAGTGTGATTATGATATGTTAATTTACAGACATGAAGATATATGATACCGTAAATGTTCATTTAATTACATTCCTGCCCGCTATAAGATAGTTTTTTCACCACTGTGCATTGCTCTCCATAGATGGCACTACCCGTAAAATATAATAAGCTGGAAGAAGATTGTACTTGTTTTCTATGCTTTATAATATATTTTAATTTTTGCTGTTTAGAGGTATTTCAGTTTGGAATAACTGTATACTTGATGGAAACATATGCTGGAATGGTGTATATTAACACAACATTGGATGTACAAATATTTATGTTTGAGAATGGAAGTCTGCTAAGGTGCATTAATCATTGTGTTTCTCGTAAATTTCTATTCTCCAACGTCCCTTACATATAGAGGCCATCAACAAGCGTGCCTCTTCCATCTGGGCGATCATCCACCATCGAAACCCCACCATACACAATTTTGGGAAAGGCGAACCCAAGCACCGAAAATACGCCAGAATCAAAGCATATGGAGGAAAAATAAAAAAACAACATGACTGCATAATTATCCGCGCCCAACCCTTCCTGGCACAGGCCACGCTACCCGGCAGAGGCAGCCCAGGAGTCAGTTACCCGCTTCCGCACAGCCTAACTGCGAAAATTGTAAATATTGTGCATAGCCAAGTCTGTACAGTGTAGTGCGTGTGATATTGGGACGTGCGTGGTACGCCCTGTGTGTGTGTGTGTGTGTGTGTGCGTGTGTGTGTGCGCGCGCGCGCGCGCGCAAGATAAGCGCATTGTAAATATAAAAAAAAAAGACAGAGGCAAATAACGAGATAAAATTGCTTCTCGGCAGCCTCAGAACAGGTCGCCGTATGGGTTTTAGAAGAACCCCAAACAATAAAAAAACCATACCCATAATTATAAACCTATGTAAATTTAGAGCCTGTAAGCCGGGACCAATATACCGGCACCAGGCAAATAAGCTACAAATAAAAAGCATTAAGCCTTAAGCCTTCTATTCTCCAGCATCTGAATTTTGTTGGAACTTGTATCCTCTTTAAATGAACAAAACATTGAAAGTAATAATTTGTGATGTCACACGAGAGATGTGAATCAAATTCCTTTGGACGTTTACTGAGGAGACTTCATAACCATTTCCAAAAGTTTGAGAGAGGTATGTAACGTTTATAAAAGTTGGTTGTGGCTTGAGATTTGGTTGGAACCACACAAATTTCACTGCTCCCAGATGTTGTAATCATTAATTTAGTTCCTATGACCTTCTACACATAATCTTTAACAAAGTGCTTGGAGAAAATCTTAACCACTAAGTTGTTTTACTAATTCTGTGTCTATTCTGTTTATATATTGTTAATTTTTAAAGTTGCTTCCATTGACACTAAAACAGAATTGACAATAGATCAATACAATACGCCTAAGTGTTGCGGCAGCACTTTCTCGCCGCCTCACGCAGAGCGTATCTGGAACCACGTCGGGACTCCTTTCTCTATCTCAGTCGTTGCTGGTCCGCAGTCTGTGTAACCCTTGCCTTCGGCTGATGTAAACTTCGTCTCCCCATGGACTCTTCGGTTTATCAGGGTGTAGGGTCGAGACAACAACAAACATCCGATATATTCTGAACTTAGATGTAATCGTTTATTAACACTTATGTGGAACCCGGGCACTTACAAATACTTCCACTCTCACTGGCGGTGACAGCCTACAAAAACGTTGCTATATTTGTACTTAAATCGACGCGACGCATTGTGAAAGAATTAAATAAGCCCGTGGACACACCAGACGAAGTTAACAGACTAGACTGTAAGGTTAATCTACCCCGTCATATATCGAAACATGGCGTCACAAGGAAAAACTAGCAGTGTATTTACCTGTTTTAACGGTACATATTAATAGTTGACATACCATGTATGGTCCTACATCCGGCCTTTCTGGGCTCTCGCCCTAGAGTGCAAGGCTTGTCACAAATATCTGGCCAGGTTCACCTTTCATTTATCTATATAGAAATATACATTTTCAGTTTTACAAACGCTCCAATATGCACCTTTTCAAGCTTTCTTATATATATATATATATATATATATATATATATACATTTATTTAACATATTTAATTCAATAATTAATCTATAAGCCCAAAATCTCCGGTTTCAAACTGCGCCAAACAGTGATATTAAGATATTTCCTTTGGGGTTTGCAAATGATCATTTCACCTCATTGTTTTATTTCCTTCAAGGTCAGGCTCTTTTTATGCCATTTCATGTGACTCACTTTTAAGTTTCACCTTCACATAATCACCTAAATACCTGTTCAACCCTTGTTCAGGTAGCTGAAGATGAATATCGTATCGTACTTTACCGTCTACAGTACCAGACAGATTTCTTTCTTATTTCACCTGCCTTATTGCAGTCACACAGTTCACTGCCTTTCTGTTGGATCCTGTAATATACAATTTAATTTCTCACTCCTTAACTATGCAAGGGGAACAAACTGATGCAGAAGGACCATCCGACACTGATGTTTATGTCTCGCCTCGAATGTCCTATAATCTGTGTTAGAAGTGAAGAGAAGTGAACACAGAAAAAATAACTGGAGATAAAGTATCACGTCTATGTCTGGGATCGACGCACGGAACATTCTGTGGAGGGAAATAAAGCTGCTACTGTACCTCCACAGGTACTGACATATATGACATAAAGGAAGAGCTTATTGAAACAAATGGTTTATCACGAATTTGGTCTTCATGTCATTGATGATTTTCGAAATATTCGTCGCTTTTGACTCCAATTTTTAAACGCTTATTTATGTGAGATAATGCTAAGCTGTATTCCTGTGTTTTCATGACTTTTGAAAGGACAAGCACAACGTCTTACTTTTTAATAATTTAACTATCAGTCAAGGCTTGTTCTCAACTATAAAAAAAAAATATTTTGTGAAACTACCTTTATGTTTATCTTAAACTTGCAGTAGATAGAAAAGAAGTTCGTGGTAGTAGAGTGGGTTGAGAAAGTAGTGTGAATATGATACGTTAATTTACCGACATGAAGATATATAATACACTAAATATACTTTTGATATCATTCCTGCCCGCTAGGAGATACAGTCTTTTCACCACTGTGCATTGCTCTCCATAGATGGCACAATACGCTGGAAGAAGATTGTACTTTTTTCTTTGTTTTGTAACATATTTTAGTTTAGCTCTCTAGAGCTATTTTTGCCTTGACTTGTTGTGTACTTCATGGAAATATACAGCTGAAGTAATGTATACTAACACAATATTGGATGTACAAATACTTATGTTTGAGAAAGATAGTCCGCTAAAGTGGATTTATCATTGTGCCTTTCACAAATTTGCTTGTGCATTTAATGAACATTGTGCTCATTATTGAATTTTGTTGGAACTTTTATCCAGTTTATATCAACAAATCATTTTTATGTACTAATTTTCACAAGACATGTGATCTACGCTTTTGGACGCTTAATGAAAAGACTCCATAACCATTTCCCAAAGTTTGAGAGAAGTACTTAACGTTTTTAAAAGCTAGTGGCTAATCATATGGTTTGGGATTTGGTCTAGAACCACACAATCTTCACTGCTCCCAGATGTTGTCATCATCAATTTAGTTCATATGAATTTCTACACTTCTTCTTCAACAAAGTGTTTGTAGAAAATACTCAATCCCTATGTTGTTTTACTTATTCTGTGTCTATATTTTGTGTTTTGTGAATTTTTAGAGACACTGCAAATAAATCAATACAGTACGCCTAAGGATTGCGGCAGTACTTTCTCACCGCCTCACTCAGCACCCACCTGTATTCCACGTAGTGACTCTTTCCTCTGTCTCCGTCGTCGCTGGTCCACCCTCTGTGTTGCCCTTGCGTCCGGCTGATGCAAACTTCGTCACCTACATGAACTTTTTGGTTTCTCAGGATGTAGGGTCACGACAGCAACAAACATCCGATATATTCTGAACTTTGATTTAATTGTCTATTAACACTTATGTGGAACTTGGGCACTTACAGATATTTGTACTCTCACCGGCGGTCACAGCTTACAATAACACTGCTATAGTTGAATTTAAATTGACGCGGCGCATGGTGAAAGAGTTAAATAAACCCGTGGACGCACCAGACGAAATTAGCAGACTAGACTGAAATGGAATGGGACTGAATGGTCCATGGCTCCCTAATATACTGAAACACGGCATCACAAGCGAAAAATAGCAATGTATTTGTCGGTACATCTCAATAGCTGACATATCAGTTATATTCCTGCATCCGGCCTTTCTGGGCTCTCGCCCGAGAATGACAGTTTTGTCACATATATCTATCCAGGTTCACCATACAATATTTTGCTTAGAAATATACATTATCAATTTTACAAACATTCCAAAATACACCTTTTACTGTTCTCAAGTATATATTTATAACTTTTAAACATATTTAATTGAATAATTGATCTATAGGATTAAATGTTCCTGTTTCACGTTTGGTCAAGCCAATTTAGATGGTTGCTCTGTGATGACTTTCACATTCCATTCGCTTTGCTTATGCAGGATACCAAAATAACTTCCTATATGGGAAAACAATAAATATTTTTTTTCTTTCTGGGTTCGTAGAATTAAAAGTCCATTTTGCAGAAATTAAAAATATTCTTTATTTCCGTAGAAATCCATTTTGAGCACCTTTTGCAGCAAGATGAAGTTCAATGAACAATCAGCTGTCAACAAAGTAGACTGTGTGCTCCACCGCACATAAACAAATGAAAGAACTCATTGCGGTACACTTCAAACATCCACTGTCGCAATAACCATCTCACAACTGCCGGTCTAACACTGTGAGGTTTTCCTACCTTCAGTCATTGTTTCTGGAAAGCCGTAGACTTTCCGAGAAATTTCTCGCCAACAACAATTGACCGAACGCTCTGGAACGAACCTCTGTCACTTTCTCTGTCTGTTTCTCTCCTGCCCACGGGTACAGTTGCGGCATATCCTGGCAGCAAAACAATGCCATTGGTAACACTATTTGAAAATTGTAACAAGGAGAGGGTAATGTCACTTTGTGGGTTCGTGAAATAATAAAACGAGGTTACGAAACACAAAAACTACACTTTATTCTCCTCGAAATACACTGTTCAACATTACAAAATTGCTAGCTAACCTTAAACTGTTTATTTTTATAACTCTACCTTCAACTGCCTCTCGCTACCGGTAACGATTGGTTCCGAAGTTTTCCGAATCTCCACCGGAAATCATTTGTCATCGGCTTCGCGATTCTACCGCCAGGGTGACACTGCTCCCTCCTCAAGGCTGGTCGTCCCGAACAGCGCCTTCGTAGCGGGCCAGGCGATCCAGGTATACCACCAACATCTTTCCTCGGGGCACCTTCTGGATGCGGTAGACCACGTCGTTAATCCTCTTCACTACACGGTACGGTCCTTGCCATGACTGCTGAAGCTTCGGGCAGCGTCCCTTGGTCCGGGTCGGGCGGTACAACCAGACCAGATCACCTTGCTGGAACCCTTGGCTGTTGGCTTTCCTGTCGTCTCGGGTTTTCATGCGGTCGCTCGCCTTCTGGATGTTCTGGCGAGCCATCTCGTGCATGTCGTGGAGGTGGTCCACCAGGTTCCCCACATCAATCAAGAGTGGCCCCAAGTCTGCGTCCGCCAGCTGCTCCCTCCTCAGGCCTGCGCTATCCCAGCCATCCGCAGGCACTGCCGTGACTACACGAACTGCTGCGGCACGCGCTTCCCCTCCACTCTTGTGCATTGGCTGCACTCCTTTGGACAGGGTCTTCGGGACATAGCGTCCGCGTTACCGTGACTCTTCCCTCTGCGATGTTCCGAGGTGAAGTCTTACTCCTGCTGCCCCTAAACCCCACCTGCTCTCTGGCCTTCCGGTTGCGCCGTCACTATCACTTCGCTCCTCGCGGGGACAACCACATCTTCGCTCAAGACGAGCCTGCCAATTCCAAGGCGCTCTTCTGGAGGACGGAGTATAACCTCTTCTCCGTTCAGCCTCAGGACCTTCCTGCCGACGTCGACCGTCGCCTCGTGGTACTTGAGGGCATCCAGTCCCAGAATCACCTCCTCAACCACCTTCGCGACGAACACTCACAAACGCACGGCACTCCGTCCCAAGTTCAGCTCCAGTAGGGCCTCCTTCTCCGCAGGCATGGTGTCGCCCGATGCCGTCACCAGCTCGTATGGTCGGCTCAGTTTCCTCGTCGGCAAACCCTTCGCCACGTCAGGTCTGATGATGGTCACGGCCGCCCCAGTGTCCACTAGCACGCGGCACGGCTTTCATCCTAACCAGCCGACCACGATGAGGCTGTCATCCATACGCCAGCTGACGGTGCGTAACGTCACTCGAGGGGATGGTGGTAATGGCGCCGCGTGTCCCTCTCCACGCCGGCCCTTACTCGTTTTCCGGCTGCTCTTCCTGGTGTGGGCAGTCTCTCCGCAGGTGTCCGGGCTGTCCACACCCCTAACACAGGCCACTAGGTGTTCGCCGGCGTCCCTCAGCTGGTCTTCTGTCTCCGGCGTAGCGGACACTCCTCGTTCTCGACGTCGGGATACATGCTACCTTGGCCGCCTCCACCCTTAATGCCGCTGTCAGCGCCTCGTGGATGGTTTTATAATCGCCGAGCATTAGGCGCTGACGAATCTCCATGTCCCGTACCCCGTCGACAAAATTGTAGGCGGCTTCCCGGGATACGAACTCCAGTGGCAGGTCAACTAAGGCCTTGCTATCCAGCTGCTCGATCGCTATGGCGAACTCCTGCAGCGTCTCCCCCGGCTGCTGCGACCTTGCCTTTAGCTGTTTGCGGTATGCTGCGGCTAAGCGGTGGTTCCCGAAGCGATTCTCCAGGGCCTCCCAGATGTCCTTGGGCGCCGCCGTCGACTGCACAGCGTTTAGGATAACCGCGGCCCGTCCCTGGAGGCTGGCTATTAACTGTGTGGCCTCCTCCTCCGGTGACCATCAGTTGTGCTTGTCCACTGTGTCGAACTGGCGGCGGAAGACCTCGAATGTTGACGCGCCGTCATATTTCGGAGGTTTCAGTCTCCTGCCGACGACGTACTCCACCATGGCGTTCAGGGACTTGACGCTGCTGTCGGCCTTTCCCTCCAGGTGGTTTACGCGGTCAGCGAGGTCTTCGACGTCTTCAACCATGGCGTTCAGCGACTTGGCGTTATTTTCGGCCTTTTCCTCTAGGTCATTGAAGCGGTTCGCCAGGTCCTCGACGTGCTCGTCCACTTGGCCCATCCGCTTGCCCAGCGCCGTCACGTCATCCCTCACGCCGGCCAACTGTTCCTCAAATTTGGCGGCGAGGAGCTCGTTCGCCTCCTTCATTTCCGTGGCCAGACTGTCGTTCGCTGCCTTCATTTCTGTGGTCAATTCGGTCTTTATTTCTCTCAACTCTGTGGCCAGGTTGTTATTTGCCGCTTCTGTTTTTGTTGTTAACTCGTTCATCTTCGCGGCCAGGTTGTTATTTGCCACTTCGCTGTTAATTCGTTCATCTTCTGCAAAAGCATTTCCAATGCCGATTCCATGGCCATAATCTTCGGTGATGTTGTTGTCCCGCTTCCTGACACCAGTTGTGACCTTGTGGGTTCGTGAAATAATAAAACGAGGTTACGAAACACAAAAACTACACTTTATTCTCCCCGAAATACACTGTTCAACATTACAAAATTGCTAGCTAACCTTAAAGTGTTAATTTTTCCAAATCTACCTTCAACTGTCTCTCGCTACCGGTAACGATTGGTTCCGAAGTTTTCCGAATCTCCATCGGCCATCATTTGTCATCGGCTTCGCGATTCTACCGCCAGTGTGACAGTAATATTTCCGAAATGGTTAACTCCTCATCATTGTTTGATATACATTTAGTCATTTAAGGGACCTAAATGTTATTTAAGAATTTGCCTATCTCTTACATTTTACCCATTTTTGAAATGCGATTCAGAATTCAAATCTCTTCATAATAATAATGATAATGATAATGATGATGGTGATGGTGATGGTGATAATGATAATGATGATAACGATGACGACGACGAGGACGACGAGGACGAGGACGACGACGAGGACGACGAGGACGAGGACAACGAGGACGACGAGTACGATGAAGACGACGAGGACGACGAGGACGACGAGGACGAGGACGACGAGGACGAGGACGACGACGACAACCAGAACGACAACGACAACGACAACCAGAACGACAACCAGAACGACCACGACCACGAAAAACAGAACCACAACCAGAACGACCACGACAACCAGAACGACAACCAGAACGACCACGACAACCAGAACGACAACCAGAGCGACCACGACAACCAGAACGACAACCAGAACGACCACGACAACCAGAACGACCACGACAACCAGAACGACCACGACCACCAGAACGACCACGACAACCAGAACGACAACCAGAACGACCACGACCATCAGAACGAACAGGACAACCAGCACGACCACGACCATCAGAACGAACAGGACAACCAGAACGACCACGACAAAGACCACAACAACGACCACGACAACCTGAACGACCACGACAACGACCACGACAACCAGAGCGACCACGACAACGACAACCAGAACAACCACGACAGCGACAAGAAGGAGAAGGAGAAGGAGAAGGAGAGGGAGAGGGAGACGGAGGGGGAGAGGGGGAGGGAGGGGGAGAGGGAGGGGGAGGAGAAGGAGGAGGAGGAGGAGGAGAAGGAGGAGGAGGAGGAGGAGGAGGAAGAGGAGGAGGAGGAGGAGGAGGAGGAGGAGGAGGAGGAGGAGAAGGAGGAGGAGGAGGAGAAGGAGGAGGAGGAGAAGGAGGAGGAGGTGAAGGAGGAGGAGGTGAAGGAGGAGGAGAAGGAGGAGGAGGAGGAGGAGGAGGAGGAGGAGGAGAAGGAGGAGGAGGAGGAGGAGGAGGAGGAGGAGGAGGAGAGGGAGGAGGAGGAGGAGACGGAGGAGGAGGAGGAGACGGAGGAGGAGGAGGAGAAGGAGGAGGAGGAGGAGGAGGAGGAGGAGGAGGAGGAGGAGGAGGAGGAGGAGGAGGAGGAGGAGGAGGAGGAGGAGGAGGAGGAGGAGGAGGAGGAGGAGGAGGAGGAGGAGGAGGAGGAGGAGGAGGAGGAGGAGGAGGAGGAGGAGGAGGAGGAGGAGGAGGAGGAGGAGGAGGAGGAGGAGGAGGAGGAGGAGGAGGAGGAGGAGGAGGAGGAGGAGGAGGAGGAGGAGGAGGAGGAGGAGGAGGAGGAGGAGGAGGAGGAGGAGGAGGAGGAGGAGGAGGAGGAGGAGGAGGAGGAGGAGGAGGAGGAGGAGGAGGAGGAGGAGGAGGAGGAGGAGGAGGAGGAGGAGGAGGAGGAGGAGGAGGAGGAGGAGGAGGAGGAGGAGGAGGAGGAGGAGGAGGAGGAGGAGACCTCAGGCCAGGCTACGGCCGTCCGGAGGTCGTAGACGGTTGTCTAATAAATCCCAGGAACTAGCCTGCAGTTCTAGATCACCAGGCGGCCCCACCGGGGTTTTCGGTAGTCTTCCTGCGGCGTTGACGCACGTAACTGGCGTAACCACTTCCTCACGTCTTGTCGTTGTGCTCAGAGGGGGGAGCTTTTTAGGCTCCAGGAGGACTAATGGGAGTGGAACCTCTGCACTTAACTACCTACCCCCTCATATACTGAAACATAGCGTCACAAAGAAATACTAGAAGTGTGTTGACCTGTCTTAACGGTACATCATAATAGTTGACATATCATGAATGGGACTACATCCAGCCTTTCTGGGCTCTCGCCCGAGAGTGCAAGGCTTGTCACAAATATCTGCCCTTGTTCACCTTTCAATATCCTACATAGAAATATACACATTCAGTTTCACAAATGTTCCAAAATACATCTTTTAAAGTTCTCATGTATATACAATTAGTTAACAAATTTAATTGTAAATAATTAACTATTATACCAAAAGCTCCTGTTTTAAAATGAGACAAACAAATGAACTTAAGATACTTCCTTTAGGGTGTGCAAATGATCATTTCACTTCATTGTTTTAGTTCCCCCAAAGTCAGGCTCTTCTTATGCCAATTCATGTCACTCACTTATAAGTTTCACCTTCACATAGTCATCTAACTACCTGTTCATCCCTCGTTCAGGTAGCTGAAATTCGATATTGTTTCGCACTTTTCCGTCTACAGTAACAGACAGATTTCTTTCTTATTTCGCCTGCCTTATTGTAATCACACAGTTCACTGCCCTTCTCTTGGATACTGTAGTATTCAATTTATTTTCTCACTCTTTAACTACTAAGATTTGATCTTAGTGTATTTATTTACTTGTATATTTGCAGCTTCATATCATTTCTCATGCCTGCTTTCCGTGTTCACAATAAACGTCATTCTTCTAGAAAAGTAAACAGAACTTCTAAAGCAAATACATGACACACTACCTTAGCAATTTGAAGATTTGGAAAACGTTTGAGACACTTATCCAATTATTTTGCTTTCCTATCAGTTTTCCATGTAGTGCGGCCCCACACGAGCTACAAATTAAACTACTTTTACTGCAAAATTCCAGGACAGTAAAATGTTCTGAGAAGGAAGGATGGAAATGTGTAGTGTTTAAGGCCCACTTTTACTACATACGGCACCGCACTGATGATACATGAGATGAAATGGAGCACCGGTGCAATGAGATGGCGGGGGAAACCGGAGGTCCCGGAGAAAACCCGCCCCAGCGCCATGTTGAGGAAGGATGGGAATTATTTAAATCTTTGCCCTGTCGTGATTATCAGACGTTACGTTTGTGGCATTTAATTTAATGGCAGTTTTTGGATCTACATATATCTGCGAACAAACCTTTTCAAAGAGAACTATATTAAAAGTGACTATCGCAGCAAGATCAGAGACGAATACCTTGCTTATCTTTTGAGACTGGGCAATTTCGTCTCTTGTACCACATATTGCGGACTTTGAAAAACATAGCTTGAGCCCCAGAGGTCATCCTAAGAAACATTAGTTAGTAAAGAGTAAACTACGAGTGCGAACGCTTATAATTTCCCATACTTCAGAATGATAGCGTTGTTCCGCCACTGGATATCAATAGGCACAGGTAAACGCGCGATTCCATCGCAACGGCTGGAAGTAGGTAATTTCAACCTCCCATTCCCTCCTTTAATTGAGCACTCCAGCGTGAAATTATTCTGGGGATAACTTTGACCCAGTAGAGCCCCAAAACCTTGACACGAGCCATCCAAATAAATTTCCAAGAGAATGCTCTCCCTTGGTCTTTTGTGTAATATTGACTCGCAAAACAACTGTTTTTTCCTTTCCACCCAGAAAATAATCTGTTCCTAAGTGCCTTACATTGAGTGCCTTGAGCAAATTCAATTGTTCTGGTATAGGCTTCATCCGGAAATAGTGATTCAAATCATAAAGAAATTGTCTCGGATTTACCTCCTCTAATTCATCAAACACCGCGATACCCAATTCATCTAATAACTGACCATATTGGCTATAATAATTATCAGTACTAGGCGTGGCTAGATGCGAAGAACCAGATTAATGACAAACTTCAGCGTTCAGAACTGCAGATCCGGATATATCTCTGGTTTGAGTGCTTAAACTATTTACAATTGAACTGTCACTTCTACTGTCTTCAACTGCGCTCGCAGCATTATCATGAACATAAGAGCACTAACATAAAATTAAAAACCAAAACAAGGTATACAATCACAATCGTTTTATTTTCTTCAGGTATGCATCACAATGGTCATTATAAATAGCACATGAAGTAAACAGTCAAATTAATAATTTAATTTTTCTTTGGATCCTTTCCTTTTTTGTAATTTACGTCTTCCAGCGTGGTCATATCGGACGATAAATGACATGGGTGAATTGATGCACAAATGGGCCCGGGGTGCATGGAGCTTAGTCTTTCAGGATAAGGGAAACCCCCGGAGAGAACCTTATCCAGATTATTCACCCTGACCAATTTTCGAACTCAAAACCAGTTGAACATGATGCTTATATGCTACCATTTACGCTACCGAGGCGGGCCAGCTTGCCTACGAGATATTACTCTAATAATCTTAAATATATACTGAATGGTAATGCTGGATCTAGGTTTACATTACGAAGATAAAATAAGGGAGAAAACTTCAATGTCATAGCCAGCATTTACGTATTCATATCATTACTGTAGCAAGCCGATCTCCATGGCATTATGCTGATTCAGCAGTAAACTCTCAAATAGACTCGCATTTGTCTCAGTAAACTAATTGTTATATTTATCTTAAGATACTGTGACGCAGACGGCGAACTCGCGTTGCCGATCGATAATGCGGACTGGCGGTGGTGGCGGGGGGACGCAAGGGGTGGCACCTCCTCCTACCGCGCGAAAGTGCTCGAAGGCTCCAGAATGATTTCCCCCTCCATAATGGAAGAATCGGGAGGTTTCAGGGCGATCGATACAAGCGAGGCGACGGTTAGTTGAGTGGAGGACGTCGCGGAGTGCGGACGTGTAATTAGTTGAGTGAGTGACCGTGAGCCGGGCGGACGTGTAGTTGAGTTGAGCGGACGTGTAAAGACGAACTGGCAAGGTTGAATGGTGTAAATAAAATTGTAATTGTGTACATTAAACTGTGATTGGAATAAGGTGGAAATAAAGAACATTTTTCAGTGGTGAAATTGGACTTTTCATTTCACGAGCCCACAAAGTCACAATTGGTGTCAGGAGTGCGACATATCACAATGGAGGCAGCATTAGAAAAGATTTTAGCGGAACTAAAAGAAATGAAGACGGAAAATGAAAACCTCGCTGCAAAAACAGAAGCGGCAAATGACAACCTGGCCGCGGAACTGAAACAAATGAAGACGGCCAACGACATCACCGGGAAGATGGCAGAAATGAAGGCCGAATTAACAGCGAAGACGGAGACGGCAAACAACTTGGCCATGAAAATGACCGCAAAGATGGCCGAACTGACCAAGGAGATGAGGGAGGCGAACGAGTTCCTCGCCGCCAAGTTTGAGGAACGGTTGGCCGGCGTGAGGGATGACGTCACGAATCTGGGCAAGCGGATGGGTCAAGTAGACGACCGCCTTAATGACCTAGAGGAAAAAACCGACAACATCGCCAAACCCCTCACCCGCCTGACAGAGGAACACCGACCTTATGTGTGGACGGAGGACGCCGAAGACGCTTTCCAGCACCTGAAGGAAACCCTGTGCAGTGCTCCAATTTTGGGTTTCCCACAATCGGGTGGCGCCTTCATTGTGGACACCGACGCTAGCGACCATTGCATTGGAGGTGTCCTATCGCAGATCCAGGACGGCCATGAGCGGGTGATAGCTTACTACAGCAAGACGCTATCCAAGGCAGAGAAGAACTACTGCGGCACCCGACGAGAATTATTGGCGATAGTAAGGACATTGGAGCACTTCCACATGTACCTGTACGGTCAGCCATTCCACCTGAGGACTGACCATTCGGCCCTAACCTGGCTATTGAGCCTTAAGAACCTGGAAGGCCAGACAGCACGTTGGGTCCAGAGGCTGCAGGAGTACGACTTCACCTCGGAACATCGTAGAGGGAAGAGTCACGGTAACGCTGACGCCATGTCCCGAAGACCCTGTCCAGAAGAGTGTGGCCAGTGCACAAGAGTGGAAGAGAAGGAGCGTGCTGCAGCAGTCCGAGTAGTTGTGGCAGTGCCTGCTGAAGGCTGGGATAGCGCAGGCCTGAGGAGGGAGCAGCTGGCGGACGCAGACTTGTGGCCACTCTTAAGGGAAGTGGAGGCAGGGACGAGACCAACCTGGGAGGACATCGCACCGAGGAGCGCCACCTACAAGTCGTACTGGGCCCAATGGGACTCGTTGAAGACCAGAGAGAGCGTGTGCTGTTCCCGGTATGGGAACCACCCGATGGGAAGACGCAGAGAAAACAGTTGGTGCTTCCCCGGAGTACGGTACCGGAAGTCTTGGAAAAAGTGCACGCTGGTACTTCAGGAGGACACCCGGGAGCGAACCGAACGATTGACAAACTTCGGCAGCGCTACTACTGGCTGAGACTCCGAGCAGATGCTGGTGGTGCACCTGGACCGTCTAGCCCACTACGATGGTGCTGTTCGGGACGACCAGCCTTGAGGAAGGAGCAGTGTGACGCAGAAGGCGAAATCGCGTTGCCGATCGATAATGCGGACTGGCGGTGGTGGCGGGGGGGACGCAAGGGGTGGCACCTCCTCCTACCGCGCGAAGGTGCTCGAAGGCTCCAGAATGATTTCCCCCTCCATAATGGAAGAATCGGGAGGTTTCGGGGCGATCGATACAAGCGAGGCGACGGTTAGTTGAGTGGAGGACGTCGCGGTGTGCGGACGTGTAGTTAGTTGAGTGGAGGACGTCGCGGTGTGCGGACGTGTAGTTAGTTGAGTGAGTGACCGTGAGCCGGGCGGACGTGTAGTTGAGTTGAGCGGACGTGTAAAGACGAACTGGCAAGGTTGAATGGTGTAAATTAAATTGTAATTGTGTACATTAAACTGTAATTGGAATAAGGTGGAAATAAAGAATATTTTTGAGTGGTGAAATTGGACTTTTCATTTCATGAGCCCACAAAGTCACAGTACTGTATCTCAGAGGGAATTTGCAATTTTTTGGGCCTCATAGTTAATCCATAGTTAACCAGAATAGGAAAATAATGGTTAGTCAATTGACAACATGCATATTATTGGTTAAATTTGCCTTGAGTGTCAATGTTCTAAATCTGATATTATTGTAGTAACCAATATTGGTTGATAAATATTATTAAATCGTATAACAAGCTGGTTGAATGCATTGCATTTATTTGCGTTTACTTCCAGAAGCTACACAATTTCAAGTTGGGGTTCAAGTATTCCAATAATTACGCGATCATGTTCATAATGGAGATCAGCCCACGTCTATGGTGCTGACAGCCTGTTCTCAGCCATAAGACATTTGCTGCGTTCCCAACAATTTTTTGGGTTTTACCGCAGGCAGAAATTTGCTTTTGGGCAGTTGCGGGATGATATGCCTATTTCTGTTGTATGAGGGTTATAAGGTAGCTTTGACTCTTTTTAAAACTCTGTATAGAATACAAAAATCTAACTTTTTTCACAACCTGCTGTTTATAAATCTTTAAAATTTACTGTGGCATTATTTATAAGACAAACAATTTGTAGGTACCTTACATAGATTTTAAGGTTTTGGTGTTCTTCGACTTAACTGTCACCTCAGGTGCCAGCAGGAACTGCAGGTTAACCTAAGTTGCCTAAAGCGGCGTCTAGTGGGTTTTTAATGTATAGAGACCGAACCATGGACTTCTGTTATTTGGTAATCTGCCATAGAATTTTGCCGCCTAACGCTAAATTTCGTCCTACACGTACTAGAGAAGAGAGGCTTCGTGAGGTAATCTCGGCGAAGGAGCGACATATAGAACTGATGTATCGGAGTACTCAAAGCCAGCTGTTAGTTGGCATCTCACAAATCTCATCGAAGCATCTGTGGAATTACGACGCTCGGAATTATTCAAAGAACATAACCTCACATTAGCACTTGTTTATATAATACCTTATTACATTAATTTAAAACTTAAGTATAGCAGATGACCAATTACGACGTACGTAGCTCCAGTCTAAAGAGAGAGAAACGATTTAGCAAACCCTCCACTTTAAATAACTAGATTACAGAATTGATAAATTTTTAATATCATCTCCACTTTTGTCTCATGCATTTGGAAAGATATTCCTCGACTTTAAATCTGAGTGACAGGTCAATAGGGTTTTAAGGGTCTGCAGTTTTCGGATAAACGTCCATGGCTCTCCCTATATAAGTGATGGACACTTCTGGTTTGTGCTCTATGGTATGCTACATATTTATTTTCCACGATGGCAAAATAATGTTTACGTACTGCATTGTTTAATAGGTGACAATTAACTATAATGAAATTACATTAGTACATTAGTAAATTAAATTAGAACATTGAGAAATGACAACCTGACTATAAAATACAACAATATTTTAACAAATACTAAAAGTGTTAACCAAAATATAGGCCACACTTAGAGGAAAACTAAGCTAACGAGAATTGACTTTTGGAACTCACGGACAGTAATAAACTGTCATCTAAAATGTATATGTTAATTTACTTTAATCTGTAAACCCATCAGTTAGAATTACTGAACACTTCACCACTACAGAAACAATAAAACACACACACACACACACACACACACACACACACACACACACACACACACACACACACACACACACACACACACATACACACACAAACTCACAAAGCAAAACATGAAATCTTCATATTATGTATACTCTAACTCAAAGTTAGTTCAATCCTGCTGTAAACAATAAGCAGAAGCTGACTTAACTCGCCACGTGTTAGACGGTACATGAACTCACCTAAGCTTCGAAACACCATCAATATATATACATGCACATATACATCAGCGCTAACTTCTAGGCAATAAATAGAATTGAGTTACACATTAAGTTATTAAATCTATGAGTTGATTCATTTCTGAAAAAGCTAATCATGAACTTTAATGCGTAAAGCACTTTTTGTTATATCGTCGTATTTCGACCCGCGGTATTCGCATTTACGCGATTTTCCCAGCGTACATAGAGCTCGGTTGCTTGCTGCTCCATTCTCACACTATCTACACTACTTGCGGAAACACCAAGGAGATCAGCAGTTTCTTTGTCAATGTTTTTTTAACAGTCGATTGCGGTCTCTTCCTTTAAATACCGCAAAACAATTCCTAATCATAGAATAGCAGTGTTCCTTAGTAATTGTTAAACAAAATGCAACTTAATTTAACAAACATTAATAACTTGTATAATTTCACCCATCTCCTTTGTAATCTGTACATTATAAGTGTATATCCGTTGTAAATATTCATATAAGAACTCACGAGCCCAGAACACATCTATACCACATATGAATCACAAAAATAAGACTTCAGGCTATTGCATTTATAAGAACCGAAACATATGCACACTTTTCTCTCTCCTAAATCAGCTCGCGAGGAGCAGTGATCAGAAAACTATTTACAGTGTTCTTCAAGGAGAGGTTTATGGTAGGAATGCAAATAAAAGAAAATGCACATTAATATCGCTAAACCAATCAACATATTATTCACTTTTTTTCCCAATTTATCGTTTCTGTCTCTCTTCCCTCAAAGGTGTTTACAACAGGATCCAACTAGGTTGACTTAGATTACAGATTATATAGGCCACTGAATTGCTGGAAACGTTTTGTCATTATTGAAGAATAAAACAAACCGCTCTCCTTCATATGCTGTACAGTTTTCAAGCCACTGCTTTTTACGGGTATAATATTTCATGCAATCTTCATTAAGGAGAGTTCTATATGCAAGTTCAAACACAGGACGCATTGCACTTTCAATAGAATCTGATTCAGTTATATTAATTGTACTGTAATGTTTCACTTTCTTGCTATTTAAATGGAAAACAAGGTTTCTACTTGCTGTTTGGAGTTCCCTTGCTATTAAAGTAGCCTTCCTGTATGGAGATGATGTGAGAATTGCTGATATTTTACCCTCCTAGGAATCTATATTTTAGTCTCAGTTGCAAGATCGGAAGGTGAGTGGTCGGTGTTGGCTTCTGCGTTCCAATTATGCTGTAAAGAATGTTTTATCAAATTACTGTGCCCAGAATTTGATGGTAAGTTTATGTTTCGGAATAGTTGATAATTAATTCAAGGATTATTCGATTAGGCAAACAAGGACCGGTTTGAAGTTTCTAAAAATTAAGTGGAAACGTAACAAGAATCAAATTCGGAAGGCGAACAAACAGATGCAGAAGAACCATCCGCCACTAATGTTTACGTCCCGCCTCGAATGTTGTAACATCAATGTTCGAATGGTGAGTAGTTCGCTCTGACCGTGGGACAACTTACGTTTCTGGAGTGCAAGATTCCAGTGAAGTAAACGCAGGAAAAATACCTGGAGAACATTCTGTGGAGGGACATAAAGCTGTACAACTACAGGCACTCACATATACTATACAAATGCAGAGCTTTTTGAAACAAATGATTTATCGCGAATTTGGTCTTCATTACGCTGACGATTTTCAAAATATTCTGTGCTTTTGACTACAATTTTTAAACGCTTATATATCTTGATAATGCTAAGCTACATTCCGGTGTTTACATGAAATTTGAAAGGACAGGCACAACGTCCTAAGTTTTAAACATTTAACATCACTTCAGACTTGTTCTCACATATAAAAAATTTTTAATGAGACTATTTTTATGGAGATCTTAAACTTGTATTAAATATAAAAAAAGCTCCGCGGTAGCAGAGAATGTAGTGTGATTATGACACGTTAATTTACCGACATGAAGATATATATTTTAATTTACGTCCGCCCCAACGTTAAGTTATATCGGAGGGTGAATGAATTGGTGAAATGATGCTCAACTGAGTCCAGGGTCCATGGAGCTTAGAGTTACCCGACATTCGTTTTCAAGGGTAAGGGAAAACCCCGGAAGAAACCTTATCTAGGTAACTCGCCCTGACCGAGATTCGAACTCGGAACCTCTTGAACGTGAGGCAGATATGCTACCAGCTACGCTACCGAGGCGGGCTATGAAGATACATAATACAGTAAATGTATTGTTGATATCATTTCTGCCCGTTAGGAGATACAATCTTTTCAACGACTGAGCATTGCTCTCCATAGATAGCAATACCTGCAATATACAATACGCTGGAAGAAGATTGTCCTTTTTTCTATGTGTTATAACATAATTTAGTTTAGCTCTTTAGAGATATTTTTGTCTTCACTTTTTGTGTACTTTATGGAAATACATAGCTGACGTAATGTATACTAACACAATATTGGATGCACACATATTTATGTTTGGGAATGGTAGTCTGCTAATGTGGATTTATGTTCGTCGCTTTCGCAAATTTGCGTGTGCATTCAATTCAAAATGTGTAAAGAAAATTTTGTTGGAAATTGTATCCAGTTAAAATCAAGAAATTATTTGAAAGTACTTATTTGTTATGTCTCACGAGACACAATGAGCTTAACGACTTTTGACGTATTGTTAAGAGACTCCATAACCATTTCCAAAAGTCTGAGATAAGTACGCCATGTTTATAAAACTCAGTTGCTAATTATACGGCTTGAGATTTGGTCCGGAATCACACAATTTTCTCTGCTCCAGATGCTGTTATGAATTTAGTTCATATGAATTTCTACACTTAGTCTTCAACACAGTCTTCGTAGAAGATTTTTAAAGCCTAAGTTATTTTACTTATTCTGTGTCTATTATTTTTGTGTGTTGTGAATTTTTAAAGTCGCTTCAATTGACACTGCAAATAGATCAATACAGTATGCATAAGGTTTGCAGCAGGACTTTCTCAATGCCTGCAGCATGTATCTGGACTCGACGTCAGGACTCCTTCCTCTGTCGCTGTCATCCCTAGTCCGCTGTCTGCGTTGCACTTGCATCCGGCTGATGTAATCTTCGTCGCCTTGGTTTTTCAGGATGTAGGGTCGAGACAACTACATAAATCCGATATATTCTGAACTTTGATTTAATCGTTAATTAACACTTATGTGGAATCCGAGCACTTACAGATATATGCACACTTACCGGCGGTTACCGCCTTCAATGACACTGCTATAACTGAACTTAAATAGACGCGGCGCATGGTGAAAAAAATAAACAAGCCCGTGAACACACCAGACGGAATTAACAGACTGGAATGGAATAGATTGGGACTGAAAGGTCTATCTACCCCCTTATATACTGAAACACGGCGTCACAAGGAAAATCCAGCAGGGTGATGGCCCGTATTAACCGTACATCTCAATAACTGACATACCATGTATGGTCCTACATGTGCCCTTTCTGGGCTGTCACCCGAAAGTGCAAGGTTTTTCACATATATCTGCCCAGTTTCACCCTTCTTATATGACATAGAAATATACCTTTTAGAGTTCTCATATATATATATGAAATTGTTAAACATATTTAATTTAATAATTACTCTATAATATCAAAATTTCCTGTTTCAAACTGCGCCAAACAATGAAGTTAGAATTTTTGCATTAGAGCTTGCACAGTGAAAATTTCGCTTCAGTGTTTTAGTTCCTCCAAAGTCAGATGCTTGTTATGCCAATCCTGTCACTCAGTTTTAAGTTTCACCTTCATTTAAATCATCTAACTACCTGTGCATCCCTTGTTCAGGTCACTAAGAATCAATACTGATTCGCACTTTACCGTCTACAGTACCAGACAGATTTCCTTCTTAGGTCCCTTGGCTTATTGTAATCACACAGTTCACTGCCCTTCTGTTGGGTCCTATTGTCTTCAGTTCACTTTGCCAATCCTTAACCACTAAGATTTGATCTTCGTTATGCCTAATTATTTTTTCCTTTATTTAGCAGTTTTCATCTTATCCTTAACAATAACTAAGCTTATAACATACGCATTTCATTTCTTTAACAAGTAGTTCGTTGCACACGATCACATACATATGTTGCCTTTATCTTCATATGACGCCCGCTATTGATTTCTACATATTCGCACGAATACAGAACTTCCCCACCCTCTTACCGTTCTGGACATCTGAAAGCAAAAATGTGTTCGACCCGAAACTTTTTATGACACTGTACGGTCCTTTGAATAACATAGCCACACGATGATTATACTAATTTATGGCGCTAGATAACTGTTTATCCTGTACCAAAACCAGATCATTTATTTGCATTTCCCACTTCTTCCTATTTTTACGCCTTATGCTTGGCTTTCCTTAATTCATTCTTTGCCCGTTTTCTATCGCCGGATATCCTTAGTATTTTGGCTTCAGGCAAATCTTTGACTCCTTCTACATGTACTGTCTGGAATATTACTGTCCATAATGTTAAAGACTTTTCCCTCCATAAGCTCTCTAGGTTTAAACATAGTAACCTGATGCACCGAACCATTTAAAATGTTTACTATTTTCGGACAGATCTCAACCCAGCCCGTACGACGTGTACCAGATGTAATTCCAGGAAATAATGCGACATTCCTGGTGGTCCTTTCTGTTGGGTTACTGTTAGGTCGGTATCGAGGGCAGTGCTAAGTTTTATGCCGTTTTCTTTCATTGTACTGGTGATTTCTTTCGTGTGTTTATTTTTTGTCTTATCTGACAATAGAACGTCCATTTTCGCTATTACGGTATGCAGTATTTTAATATCTTATTTAGGCATATGCTACTATTGATTTTCTTCACTGGAAAAATTTACACATACTCAGAAGATACATCTGTAAAAGCAATTATGTTTCGATTCCCAAAATTGCACTAAGGCAGCTCTCCATGAGTATCTACTGTTACTATTTTCCGGGGCCTCTCCCTCAAAATTGTACTGCTTTCAAAATCGTAGTTAACGTGGAGCGGTTTTCCCCCTGACAGGTATCGCAGGCGGTGCCTAGTCCCTGGACGGTTTGTCTTAGCTTCGGGCGTAAAGGTTTTCCAAAATGGTGGAAGTGGTCCGGTGTGTTTCGGATTGACACAAAGTTCTGTGTAACGTTATAACCATCTCCTTTTCTTTACTCTGGGGTACGTACGTCTTTCACACTTGGGTTATTGACCATTGCAACTTATATAATATGACGTGTTTCATTCTTAGGCCGACTTCTACCTGTTCATCTAATTCAGGGAGCTTTCTAACAATTTCGCCAACTTTCCTTCTCCTATTTGTCTGTCTCCTATATTCTTAAGCTTCATTGCATGTAAACCGCGACAGCAATTCGCCGAACGTGTTTAATTTGCCAGGGATATGAATGATTTCTACATAATACCTCATTATTTCACGCGCGTATCTACATCTTAGAACATGCATATTTTCAACTTAGAGGGAAAGATAAACTAAGGTGGTCTGAAAATACTTTTACCTTTTTCTCATATATGTAAGTCCTGAATCTTTAGATCGCGTAATTCAATGCACAGATTTCATCTCTGTTTCAGAAGAATCTCTTACTACCTTGCTTATTCCTCGCGAGGCAGTACTAATTACAGGAAATTGTTCTGGGATGACCTTTGACCCAACATAGCCCCAAAATCTTGGCATGAACCATCCTTATTATTCTCGAAAGAATGTCCTATCTTGTGATTTCAAATATTATTGACTCGCTAAACAATCTTTCTTTTTCTTTCATTCTTTTCCCCCAGAAAAGAATCGTTTTCTAAGTACCTTACATATATTGAACATTTTTAATTGTACTGTTATAGACTCTATCTGCAAATAGTGGTCCAAATCATAAAGAAGTGGTCTCGGAATTACGTCCTCTGTTTCATCAAACACCGGGACACCCAATTCATTTAATAACTGACCATATAGGCTATTATTATCATTCCTGGGCGTGGCTAGATGAGAAGAAACTGATGAATGACGAGCTTCAGTGTTCCGAACTGCAGATCCTGGTATATCACTCGTTTGATTGCTTAAACTATTTCCCATTGAACTATCACTTCTACTGCCTTCAACTGCGCTCGCAGCATTATCATGAACATACAAGCCCTATTATACAATCAAAAAACCAAACGCGCTATGGAATCATCGTTATTATATTTTAATTCATAATGACTATGATAACTACCTACATGAAATAAGCAGTCGAAATAATAGTTTTATACTTCCTAGCATGGGCGCCGGTGTAGCGCGGTGGTTTCGTTCGCGGCTCCCGTTCTAAGGGTCCCGAGTTCGATTCTGGGGTTGGCGATTTTAATTCGGCCCTATCCACGCCTTCACCTCTGTCTAGCACACGTGAAGTATCCCCTATGCCCAACGTGGTTCGGAGTCCACGGTAAAAACTGTAGGTCCTCTCACCTCACCGCCATCCTCACTATCACCCTATCATCGGAGGTAATGGACACCGCCCTCTGGGTGCCTCCACCTGAGAAATGGGTCCGGTCATCACTTGGTGGGGTGAGGTTACCCCGAAGGCCAAGGTTGCCATGTGGGTAGTGTTAGTAACTAACTAACTACTTCCTAGCATCCCTGCAAGATATCATTCTTATAAAGTTAAATATGTACTGAAAGTTAATGCTGGATCTAGGCTTACATTACAAAGATCAAATAAGTGTCGAAACTTCATAATCATAGACGGCATTTACACTACGTATTCATATCATTTCTGTAGTAAACTGACCTCCACAGCATTATGTTGATCCAACAGTAAATTCTCAAACAGACTCACATTTGTCCCAATAAGCTAATTCATAAATTAAGCTTAAGATACTTTACCTCAGTAGAAACTTACAAATATGTGGGCTTCATAGTTAACCAGAATAACAATAATAAATGTTAATCAGTTGTTCAAAATGCATGTGGTTAAAATTGTCACAAGACTGTTAATGTACTAAATATGCCATTATTGTAAAAACTTGATTGTGTGATAAATAATCTGAAGCTGTATAACAAGCTGGTTATATCTGTTGTAATGTATTTGTGTTTACTTCTAGAAAATACACAATCACAAGGTGGAGTACCAGTATTCCAGTAATTATGACGATAATGTCCATATTGAAGATCAATCCACGTGCATTTTGCTGAAAGCCTATTCTTAACCCAAAGCCTTTTGCTGCGTCCCCACAAAGATTTTGGGTTTTGCCGCAGGCAGAGATTTACTTTCGGGCATTTGCAGGATGATATGGCTGTTTCTGAGGGATCAGGGTTATGAGGTAGCTCTTGTAAATCATGTACAAAATGAAAAAAAAAAAAAACATTTCTACACAACCTGGTGTTTATAAAGCTGAAAATGTGTTGTTAGTTAATTTATAAAACAAAACATCTCTTAGATAACCTATATAGACTTGAAACAGCAACTTCTGGTCGTAGAAATTAATAACGCCGTTTCGTTTCGTTTCGTTGGCTATCCAGCGGTCTCCTGTCTGGTGTGGCGGAACTCACCTGCTTGCTCACGGTTCCTGATTGGCCGGAGGCCTAAGTCTTGTCTTAGCGTTGTACCGAAATGAGAGTCGCGGGGAGTTGTGTAGAATATCCCGTGTGAGGGAGGTGTTTCTGTCTGACCTTGGTAAGTTACGAACTTATTTATACCTTATTTGATGTCTTATATTGCAATATAATATTTAGTTATAATTTTTACCTTTACCAATTGAAGCCTTACTTCGTTAAACAAACTTCATTGGATTTAAAAAAAGAACTCGTTCACACTTGGTGACAAAACAAGTTTCTGTATTACGTAGTTTACAGTGCTTGCATTTCTGGAATTTGATTTCTTGTGAAAGATATAATGAGAGTGGAATGCAAATTTGGATGTCCTTTTGTTTGGAAATACATTTATAGGCAATGATTGATATGTCCTTCTTAATATATGAGGAACATAATTTTTTATTGCTATGTCCTTCTTAATACATGAGGGACATGTTTTTTGATTGCTATGTCCTTCTTAATATATGAGGGACATATTTTTTGGTTGCTATGTCCTTCTTAATATATGAGGGACATAACTTTTGGTTGCTATGTCCTTCTTAATATATGAGGGACATAATTTTTTATTGCTATGTCCTTCTTAATATATGAGGGACATATTTTTTTATTCCCCTTCAAGACAAGCTATAGATCATTTAATTCTACTGACACGCATCCAATTCCTGTGTTACATGCCCCACGTCAAAAGGGTTTTGTTTACCTTTGGACTTCCTTTACTAAATGTAGTTTTAGTATTGCTGTACCAATTATAGTACAACAGATTGTGTTTTGTTAAGTCATCCTGCTTCTACAATTAATGAAGTGATGATACTTGACAGATATTTTTGTTTATGTCTTGTAATGATTGTTCCTTTTGAGTATGCTACGTGTGGTTTCAATACTTCCCGGTTGCATGCATTAGGGCATTAGCCTCCTCTACTTCTTTTTTTCGGGTTTATAGTTCATGAATTTAACATGGAAATGTTATCCTAAATGTTAATTGTTAGCTTGGTGCTATTTAACTGGGTTTTGATTTTATGAAGATACGTTAGAAAAAGAAGGATTGTTGTGTTAAATGTGATTTTCCTTCACATGGGTTATCAGTTGTTCAAATACTTTGAAAATAATCTATTATTTAATGTTGCCACCCTCACTGCTCTAGTTCTTTTAATTTAGTAGATAGATTGTGATTATTTACTTCTGTTTTTCCATTTTCATAGTTATTTGTTTAGTGTAATTTGTTCTTGTGCATACACAATTTCCAATAAGTCATCTATTACTCTTGTATTTTCTTGTTTAATGAACGCTATTCCGCGTCACATCTTATTAACTGGCAATTCATTACATCTTTAGTTCTTCAATGCAGCTCCATTCTATTTGTTAGAGCAATTTATTAAATTTCAACGTATTGCCGTGTATTTTCTGTTTCGTACTTTACATATTTTCTCTAAAATATTTCGTGTACTCATTTTTATAAAGACGTAGTGAAATTATTTACGAGTATGCAAGATTAATGCAATGTTTTTGCTTTCATTTGTTTTAAATGTTTTTACAACTTTATTATATCTTAGCCTTTCTTTCTGAATGTTATTGTAGGTTAATTACACGTGTTGAATTTTGTTTATCCTGCTTGGGTGGCTGAGTTATTCTCGAGTTACATACATTGTCTCAATTTGTATTCAATATGTGGTCCAAACCCCGCCATGGGACCGAATTTTTAAGTCTGAATCTGTCAGTCCATAACTTAGCCTACGCATGACTATTGAGAAAAAAACGATTACATTTGCATTAGTTAACATTCCGTTACGGTACTCCGTTTATGTATTGTTTTACTTTACTTTGAGACAGCTATTTCTTGTTACTTTGTTCAAAAAGCTACACCAATTATTTTTAAAGTTTCGGTCTTTTTTTCTAGTTGTCTCAAATAACATATACTCTAGTGGTTTGTATGTTGTGTGAATGTCCTTTGGAGATCGTTGCGTTCTGGATGACATAAACCATAACAGATAGACGAAATGTTACAAGAAATGTACATCTTTTTGAAGTACAAACATTATGTCCAAGTTCTTTTTGTGGACACAATCATTCTGTAGATATTAATTTTATTGGTTCCAAGTTTGAAATATGTACCTTTTGACACTGAGAAAGGGCTTATTGTTTTATATCCCGTCATTCAAAGACATCACGTAGTGATCAGGACTTAATGGATTTGTCTGTCGGTTTCCATATTCTAGTCCTACATGCAAAATGTATTAGCAATGTATTTATTTTGAAAGAATTGTGTGACTGCACAATAAAAAAAAATTCACAAATGATAACATGAATATCAAGTGAAACGCTGCAAACAAAAAAGACAGGCTAAGGTAATTTGTACAAGCATATAGGTATATCAAAAATATATAAAGCTTGCAGTAATAATTTATTGAAAAATAAATGCCAGAAGTCATACAAATGAAATTGGTAAAAGTTATAAAAATCTGTTTTATTTAACAAATGAAATTGGTAAAAGTTATAAAAATCTGTTTTATTTACATGACCCTTGTAGAGATTATTGTTACAAACATTTATTGCTCTATTATGTATATCGAGATAACACTAACATATCGATAATTGTCTTGTAGGCTAAAGGGGAATATGTAAAATTAGAAGTGTTTACGAGATAGTCAAATGTTTTTTGAGCAGGTTGGTATGTGACTCAATTTCAGTTAACTATGCATTTTGGTAAACTTAGACAAATAAGACAGAATGCCTAGAAAATGTATCATCCCATAAAGTGTTACATAAGTTGTGTATTATAGAGGGTTCTAGCTTTTTGTATTGTAAGATTTTTCCTCCCTATTACGATTTAACAGTTATGTAAATGTCATCTTTAGTGCAGAGATCTCTGAGGATAGAAACGCTTAAAACAATAAATTCGTAGTGAAGATATCTAAAGGATATGCAACCTGAATGAAAATTTATGAAGCCATTTCAGCGAGAATAGAGGTTTTCTTAAGTGAACAATTTTTTCATATGTGGGCAGACTTTGTATCTCATCGTCGAAAGATGCTCAATCTATATAAACTGTTTGATTAACAGATATTTTGTTTTGGTATAAGCTACTCTAAGATCGGTTTGCCTTTATAGAATGCTTTTCAGTTTCACACAGAGTTTCCTAAAATATATTTGACGTTAAATATTGATATATAGTTTCGGTTGGAATGTAATGCTTGTTATAATTAGAATAAAGTAGTAGAACAAATGATAAATTGTTACTACGAATGTATATGAGAAAGGAGAAACGTCTAAGCTTAGAAGTAATAACTGCGTTTCACCTCTCGTCAGGTTTCTGAAAGAGATATTAGCATTTCCAGAAGTTGCTTTGTGTAATCGGATGCAGGTAACCACTTTTAAAGTACTTGATTCACAAGTTATCAATGAAAAGCATGCCATGCCATGCCATGCCATGTGGTGCTGGCTGGCTGTATAAAGCCAGAAGGTTTTTGCTGCGTGCCCACCCGTTAAGGGTTTTACCGCAGGTAAGGTAATATCGGGATGTTGTAGGATGAAATGTTGATTGTTAGGATGATGAATTTTTCTGAGGTTACTAGTTGTACCTGGGGGTTGATGGACAGGATGCAACACCTTGCACCCTGGTGTTTTGTTTATTTAAATTTTGGGTTTAATTTTGATGCCAAGTAGCTTGGAAGGATTATGTGGAGCTCAGCTTTAGCTGCTGTTCGGATTAGCTCCGTGGTTATCTCGGATGCCCGCAAGCCATGCGGGGTAACCGGTGCTGACTAGAGCGACGTCTAGTGGGGTCATAATCTCCCAGGGATCTGACAAGGGCGCTTCTATGAGATGGTAAACTTTCGTAAAATTTTGATGCCCGGCGCCTGATTTCATCCTCCACGTATGGAAGACTCGAGGCCTCGTGTAGCAACCTGGTAGGAAAATAAGGACCCACAGAATATATAGACCTGAGACCTCTATTCTGTGCAAGTTGGAGCCATGCTAGCACGCTGTCTGCGGCCATGCCCCAGATCTCACAGGCATACAGCATAACCGGGATTACCAGCGCTCGGAAAAGGTATAACTTCATGCCAACTGGCATCGAGGTTGATCGCAACATTGGATACAGTGAAGCAATTGCTCCCTGTACCTTAGCCGCTCGGTCCCTGATGTGTTGGCGAAAGGTTAGACCTTTGTCCAAGTTAACACCTAGGTACTGGACAGAGTTAGTCCACTCTATCCTTCGACCTCGGTAGCTGAAATTGGGGCAGTCTGCGGGGGTGTGGCGCTTTGTGAAAAGTATGGCGTGGCTTTTGTCCGGATTAACGGACATCCGCCAACGCCTACACCACTGCTGTGTGAGACGGAGATGTCTTTGTAGGGGATTGAAGGCTCTGAGGATGTGTTTGTCTTTGCAGAACAGAAGCACGTCGTCAGCGTATTGTGCCATTTCGACTCGTGGCTCTGTTGGGAAGTCTGCCATAAAGACGTTGAATAGTGTGGGGGATAGTACAGAGCCTTCGGGGACTCCGCCTCTCACTGGTCTGAGTGTAGATGTTTTCCCCGCGACTGTGACTTTGAATGTGCGGTGTCGCAAGAAGCTGTGTATAATGTTGAGTAGTTGTGTTGGTATCCCCAGGTGGATCAATTTGTAGAGGAGCCCGGCGTGCCATGTCGTGGAGAAGGCCTTCTCGACATCCAAAGAAACTGCAGCAGTGAAGGCGCCTTCCTGGAATCCCAGGGCAGCAGTCTCCACCACCCGCAGCAACTGTTGGATTGTCGAGTGCCCAGGACGAAAACCAAACTGATGTGCGGGAATGGCTTGAAGGTCTCCCAATATTGGGGACAAGCGGATGAGAATCAACCTCTCGAGAACTTTCGAGAGGGTGGAAAGGAGGCTGATGGATCGGTAGCTGGAGGGGTGAACCGGATCTTTCCCAGGTTTCAATATGCAAATCACCCGGGCTTCTCTCCACTCTCGTGGAAAGTACCCAAGGGTGAGGCACATGTTGAAAATCCTAGTGAGGAATAGAACCGCGTTGAAGGGGAGATGGCGGAGCATTAGGGGGGTCAGCCCGTCCGGCCCCGCCGCCTTTTTTGCTTTGAGAAGCTGAAGTGCGCCCTGGACTTCACTGGGACGAATGATGGGGAGTCGAACCGCGTCCTCAGGAGGGCGACGTAAGAAACGACGCACCTCCCGGCGAACGCGTTCGGAAAAGTTATCGTCCTGGGGGTCATCTCTTGGACATAAGGTACGTTCAAGGTAGTCAGCGAAAGCATCGGCTTTGGCTTGGGGATCGTAAGCCAGGCCTTGGGTGCCATGGATGGGTGAGTTGTATTGGCCTCTGTGATTTCTGAGGGCTCTGGCTATCCTCCACACGTCGCCATCCTCGACGCGCAATCTGGCCATCTTGTCCTCCCACGCTTGCACCTTGTGCTCGCGCAGTCGGGCACTGACCTCACGACGCAAGCGTCTTAGAAGCGCTCGATTATGTGGCGTGCGGTGACGCTGGTATAGTCTCCGTGCAGCCCAGGATCTTCTGATGAGAAGGATGATGTCCAAAGGAAGGACATCAGGGTGGAGAGGGGCCGATGAGTGGACTGTCAGATTGTGGGTAGTCCGCTTCACGATGGATGTGAAGGATGAGATTGCATTCTCCAGGGTGGCTATGTTTGTGATCCTTGGATTTGGCGGGATGGAAGTGCGGAGACAATTCCTGACGCCTTCCCAATCGACTTCTCGCGTCTGAAGCGAGATGTCATGACTGGCAACCCTAGTGTTGATCTCTGTTAACACCGGATTATGGTCTGAATGTAATGCGTTTAAGGATGTTAGGGTGATATGAAATGGTAGATGTTTTGTGATGGCGAAGTCTATGACTGAAGGCAGTCCTCCTCCTCGCGGGTAGTGAGTGGGTTGCCAGGGACCCTTCACTTGAAGTAGCGGGTCTGCATCTATCAGGCGAATGATTTCAATGCCTCTTGCATCGGCCCGACGACCGCTATGCCAACGTTGATGTTTAGCATTGAAGTCGCCGGCCATGATTGCACTGGGACGTAGGGCTAGGATGGAGAGGTAGTCATTTGGGACAAACTGTCGTCGTGGTGGATGGTACACGGAGACTACTAAGACCTCTAATCCGCCAAGGTCCATACTGATGGCCGTGGCCTCCAGGGTTTGCAGAGGTGGGAGCTGCATGGGTTGATGGACCACATTCTGCCGTACCAGGATCGCAGTTCCGCCACCCGGGCGTCCCTGTCGATCCGTACGATGGCAGATGTAACCCGGAAGGCGGAACCGGGAGTCTGGACGGAGGTGCGTTTCGCTGACTAGGATGACGTCCAGGGCATGAGCTCTAGCAAAGTAAAGCAGCTCGCTCGCCTGACCGGCTAGGCCGCACGCATTCCAAAATGCGAATCGAAATGAGGTTCGAGACCTAGTTCGATACGCCATCACGGAGTTGCTGCGTACCTGCTGTCAGGAGGGCCATCGCCTCCATTGCTACCAACATCTTGCCAGCCGGGTCGGAAGAGGTGAAGAACTTCACGACGAGCTCGCAGATCTTCTGTCCATGCGTCAGCAGCAACTGCTGCAGCCACGTGAACACATCTGAGAGGTCGAGTGTAGCTGTGAGAGGAGTGGTTTGAAGTGTAGCCGGCTGGGCGACTTGGTTGGGTGGCGAGGGTGTGCGAGTGCGAATGGGAGCAGGTCTTCCTCCCGCCCTCTCATCCCTTAACTGTCTAGGAGGCATGGGTTTGCCATGCTTCTCCTGATCAGTAGGATTTCGGGGCTCGCGAGAAAGCCTCCCACCATTCCTACTCTGGTTGGTGTCAGCGTGTTTTGGGGCTGGGGTACGCTTTTGTTTGCGTGGCTGTGTGGGAGCATTGTGTGCCTCCCGTGACATTTTTGGTCCATCAGAGGCCCCTTGTGCTACTTTAGCGTACGACGGTCTCTCACTTTCCTGTTGTTCCTGCCGGTGGTTGTGCCGGGCGCTGGTGGTCGTTGTTGGGAGCGGTCTTTGCTCCACCCTGGTTGTAGCTGGCTGCTGCTGTCTTGAAGGGTTCCTTCGATTAGCAGCTATGACTGCCTTACGGGCAGGACATCCGCCGTAGCAAGCCACATGCTTGCCCTTGCAGTTGGCACATGTAGGCTCATCGGTGGGTGACCTGGGACATACCTCTTTCTCATGAGGTCCACTGCACCTCAAGCAGCGGGGAGTCCTCTTACAGAAGTGACTGGAATGGTTAAATCCCAGACACCGGTGACATTGGGGGGGACCGCCAGAGCTCCTGACTGCCTCTATCCTCACTCGGAGGTAGCAGATGGTTGTGACACCATCCAGCTTCCCCTCCGGATCGTGTGCACGTTCCACTATCACCAGGAATAGGGGGATGGGGACAGGGCCGGGTTGACCCTCCGGAGCTGGTTTGGTCAGCTGCCTGACCAAACGGGGCTGGATGCCCTGACGGCTGAGGTCGTCCACAATATCACCCACCGGTGTGTCCACTGGTAGGCCTCTGATGACCCTCTTGATGTCACGGCTCTTGTCTAGGCCGAAGGTGAAGTAGGGAATAGACTTCTTGTCCAGTGCCCTGAGGAGTAATTGGTAGTCTTCGGCGTTGCTGGCCTGGAAGACAAAGCGGCTCTTCCGCCTAGTAACCCTGCACGACACCGACAGGGTAGGCATGACTTCCTTCAGGAAGCCCACCATACCCAGTCGTCCACGATTATAGGTGGAATGTGCTTCTTGGATGGACCAGATTGACTGGGCCCTCCAGTTGTCTCCAAACGAGCGGCCCGTCTTTCCCTACGTCGGTTGGTTACTCTTTGAAACTCAGCCTCGTCAACATCTGTGGAGACGTTAGACGAACTGAGCTCCTCCTCGGCGACGTCCATTCTGGAGGATGAGTTAGCATTGTAAAATTCATTGAAAAGCAAGTTTAAGGGCTCAAAGATATATTAGCTTTAGCATACTTTCAATCTATAAGACAA
This sequence comes from Mantis religiosa, assembly GCA_030765055.1. Classification (NCBI taxonomy): domain Eukaryota; kingdom Metazoa; phylum Arthropoda; class Insecta; order Mantodea; family Mantidae; genus Mantis; species Mantis religiosa. The sequence continues at coordinate 333,009 of JAUKNK010000326.1, read as the reverse complement.
ATCTTAGTTTGGTTGCTATCCTCTAAGTATACACACCAGATATTCTTCGTTCCCTGTCAACAACATTCCACTAAGTATAAGCCATAACTGATCAACATAATTACAGTTTGCATTAAAACACAGTAAATAATTACAAATCTTGTACAGCGTGATAATATATCACATACAGAGCCATCTGTGACCAACAAAGTTAAGTCGGTGAAAAGGTTGATTAACATTCAATTCTTGGTGAACCAAAGTATTTCATGTACTGTAAAATCGACATAACTAAAATGACGTGGTGTTCTATATTATATATATTTACGAGGTTAGGTTAATGTATTACAACCACGCAACTTTCTTAACTCAGTCTTCTACAAAGTCTTACTTTGTACTTGCTACAATTTTATGTAAACGTTTATACAAACAGTTTAATTACATATTTCGCTGTATATACAAGAGTGATATAGGAGACTGAAGTGTTAGTTAACAAGCGGCTCGCTATATCCTGTCTTTCCAGTTTGTTGTTATTCCCATGAATTACGAGTAACAGGAAAACAAAGCTGAGGCTTTTAAAGTACAGTGAATTGAAGAAAAAAAAGAATATATCGGAATTCGATAAAGAGATCAACCTGTTTTCACTCTTATGAAACCTTTTCATGCAAATTTTTTTTATTTTTAATCATTGTGTCCACAACGTAGTTCCAGTCAATTGTCTATGTTGAATTTAAGGGTGGATTGTAACACTTCATTTCTTTAATGTATGTACCAGGAAGAGTTCAAGAGTAGAATTAAACTTAAAACATATCAGTAAAAAAATTATAGTACGCCATATATGACAGCGAAGCTATTCTCAAATATGAGAGAAATGTTAGAAGCAGTTAACTACACGTGTCACAAACGCCAATTACCTCTTCATCGTATGGCTCAGGTAACAATGGTGAGAACAGGAGAAAGCACTTCCTAGATTGGATGCAGGTTCAAAACAACAATATGTAGATTAACCAAAAGAAGCAAGTATTATCAATACAACCATAAAACAAACAGCATTACGCTTATATATACGTAATCTGGATAACTTACCTTCTCAGATTTAATTATTTTTCAATTCGTAATTCTCTGTGAGTAGATAGAATATCTATGTTTCAAATCAAACAGAAGCCGCCTCTAATGAGATAACAATAGCCCTAATTGGATTACAATGTAATCCTACTGTCACACCCCTTTGTCCTTGAAAGTGCCGCCCCCCTCATGGCACGAATGACGTCACAGACACACCCCTAAATGGCAGACGTCATGAATGGCGTCATAAAACACGCCAGCCCGGCACGCGACCAACAGTGACGTCACAGAATCGACTCAAAGTCAGCACGGTATTTTAAAATCACAAAGGAACCGCCGCTAATGAGATAACAATAGAGCTAATTGGATTACAATGTAATCTGATTATCACACCTCTTTGTTGTTACAAGATACCGACATGAATGACATCACAGACACACCTCTAAATGGCATACGTCATGAATGGTGTCATAAAACACGCTCACCCGGCACGCGACCAATAGTGACGTCACAGAATCGACTCACAGACAGCCTTGTGTCGACTCAAAGGAACCGCCCCTAATGTGATAACAATAGAGCTAATTGAATTAAATTGTGATTTAATTATCACATCTCTTTGTCCTTAAAAATGCCGCCCGCCACATGGCACGAATTAACATACTGACGTCACAGAATCGACTCACCGACAGCATGATTCTATCGAATCAACACCCCATGAATGACGTCACAGAATCAACTCACATACGAGTTTGCCCACAGCTGATAAGAAATATAATGCAATTATCTCTCATTAATTAATTAAACAGATAATTAAATAACGAAATAATGAAATAAATTAATAAATAAACAAATGAATATATAATTATTATATAATAAAGAAATGATCAATTACTTAATTAAATAATCGGCGCGGCGGGAGGCGTATAACGTGATTTCTCACATGCGACCAACTTTTGCCGGGTTACATCAAAGCACCTTTGGTTGCGTGACGTAGCTTGATAAATGAAAATAAGGAAATATATAGTGTATCAGATATCGATAAATGTATTCACTGAGTGTAAAAGGGTGATGTACAATAGGGAAACTGCAGACAATTTGTGACGTGTTAAACAGGTTTCATCTTGTCTAAACAAGTTTCGTCATGCAGACTCCCCCTCCCCCACCACTCGACTCTGGCGTCATGTAAACAGGTTTCATCTTGTCTAAACAAGTTTCGTCATGCAGACTCCCCCTCCCCCACCACTCGACTCTGACGTCATGTAAACAGGTTTAGTCTTGTCTAAACCAGTTTCGACATGCAGACTCCCCCACCACTCGACTCTGACGTCATGTAAACAAGTTCAATCTTGTTTAAAGAAGTTGCTTATTGCAGCGTCCCCCTCCACTCGAATCTGACGTCACTAACCGGTTTAAGCATTCCAGCAGGCAGCTATATAGCCAGCGTTTTGTGATCATTTAGTATTCGGGAGTTACATAGCGAAGTGGAAAATGGCTGATAGTTCAGATCTTTGGAGCGAGTGTGCGTTGGAAGCGAGTCATTACAAGTACTTCCACACCGAAACTTGTAATGGTGTAATGCATAGAATTTTATGCGTGGAACCATCACATCATGATCAGATGACGAGTCTTGCCGTGTGTACAGAGAACTGTAAGGTGTACCAAAGAGAAAACTGGTAAGTAGTATTACTTCTTTAAAACATTTTTTAACATTCCTCCTTAATATAAACATCTAATTTGTAATATTTTTTATACTTTTAGAGAAAACCCCATGCACGTTGATGGTGCCGATGGTGTTGATGTGTTTGTTGCAAAGCATATTTTGGAATGCGATACGGAAACATGCGACGGGTACACACATTCAGTATTATGTACCAATCCAGCAGAGCACGATCGCATGGCATCATTCTTCCTGTGCAATGACTATTGTGAAGTCTACCAACGAAGGAAGAGAAAACTTGAGTAAGTAAAAGAATAAGAGAATTATGTTTTCTATGAATCTATTTCACCTCCTTATTCGAGAGAGGGTAATCTAAATATACTTTATTTCTTGTAGGTTCCGAATGATTGAGCATAACTTTCCAGTGTGTGAAGAAGACCTGTTCCCTCATGGACGTGACATTGATATAGTGGAATATCCAATCGCTGATCGGGATACTCTACCTGTGGATCAAGGTCTGGCTTCACTACCTAATGATATAGCTCCCGAGGAGAATGCCACGAAGGTTGAGAACTGGCTAAATCAAAAGACACCATATTGTTCACCGCAGACGTTCTCAGAAACAGGCAAAAGCTTGAGGTACGTATTACATTTCTTGATAATACATATATGTTTGTTTTTTCTTTAACTAATGAAAAAAAACATATTTTAGCACGACTCTAACGAATCCTTTTAATATATTTGTTATAGAACTACAAAAAGGGTGCAACGGAAGAGAAGGAGCGAGACTATCCCAAAAAAGCAGAAGCGTAATAGTAAGAGGAGACTTCCAGGTGATGACCATTTACTGTTCTTAATCATTGAAGAATCACAGGACCAGCCACCGGAAAATGGAGAATCGTCTCATCATGCTTGATGACGTCACCATATCACCCGCGCATACAGTCAACATCGGTTTGTACTACGACATCCCCTCCCTCTTCATAAAGTGTAAAAGTGATAATTCCTTCGTTTATATAAAAAAGGTGGATTGGGATATAATATCTAAAGACATTGAAAGTATTGAAGATTATCTACAAGAGCAAAAATTTACTGATGTAGAATATTGTGATAATGTAATGTATGCATATAATATTATTGTAATTCTTTCAAATTCAGCGCATTTTATAAATAATTGTTTAAATGATCATGTAATATCTTTAAATCTTGATGATATAAGAAATTTAAAACGTCTATTGCCCTATATTGAAAGACATTTGAATAATTTAAATGACTTCTTTAAAGTATCTAGCTATTCAGGAAGTAGGAAAGGGAGAAGGAAAATGATGTTATTGTATAATGAAATCAATAAAAGAGAGTTATAGAATATCAACTTGCTTTATTTTTCTTAAAAATACCTATTACATCCATCCATAAATGTAAACATTATTCCTACTTTTAAATACAATATTAATACCATTTGTATACCAAATAACTATATTATTGTCTGCATTACATGAGAAAGCGGTTTGTAGGTAAACACTTTATCATGCAGGATCAGGCAGTACAATGATGTTTGCTTCGGAATAGGTGTAGATGCTTGAATCTCGAGTCTGATGTTGACGGCTCCATTAATAGCCTCCTCGGGTTGATGAGAACAGTGTATCACAAATAACGGTGCACTTGCAAGAAAATCCTTTCTCTTCAAGAGCGGATAATTTTCTCTATCGTAATAGGAACTTTGAAATTTACAGTACATTTCATATAATGATGCAAACTTTCCACTTCCAAAATCCAAATTCAAATCATGGTAGGGATAGCAGTCACTATTGAGAAATAATCTGAGATTACTGATGTTGCAGTGATCAAACTCGGAGCTATTCTTTGCTAAATTGCCCATTCTTGCGGTCTGTGCTCCAACTATAACGAAACGTGGCTTTTCAAGTTTTGATGTTGTTGCTACATTCCAGGTGAATGATTTAGCCTCTGGCACTGCAGGCTGGGTGTAAAGATCCATGGAACGAAAGGCGATATGCAGAGGTGTATCGGCCTTGACAATTTTAAGGATGTGAACCTTTTCAGCATCAGAAAGTCGTATCACAGGCATCCTCCACTCAATTCTAGTCAGCTTAACATTAGGGATGTCTCCAGCTGGTGCCTGAACACAGTTTTTAGAATCCTTGGATCTTATGAGAATTAGTTCAAACTTGCTACTGAGTATCAGCTCCTTGTGGTCATCAGCAAAACCGAGTAGCATCGATAGAGGTACTATGGCATTAAAGTTCCCACTTGCAGGATATACTATGTCAGGTTCTTCTCCAGGATAAGTCCAGCCGGCATTCAACAGACGATTAGACTCCAGTGGGTTGAGCGCCACATAATTTCGCATGGTTGTGGTTATACCGGGATTTCTCGTTCTGTCTATAGTTGTACCATTCATGTCCAGGCGAATTTCATCAAACATGAATGCCATGGCGTTGTTGGTGAGTTTCGCTGTAGTAGAGGGCTTTCCATCTGGCTTTGTTAGAGACCCCTCGATGTAAAGATAACTTCTGTTAGGCAGCGTATACAAATCTTCAGCCTGACATGGTACTCTAATTTCATCGTTGATATCCAGGGCGGATGAGTTATACGGTAGAAAGACATGCTCCTCCTCCTTGGAGATTTTGTCATCGAAGGATGGAATTTCTGTCACGTTTAAGATGTCCATTATAGCACTCTGTAGCCTAACTTCTCGAGGAACTTGCGATTTAGACGTGTTAACTCGTCGACTGCTGGAGAGAGAGTACGCTTCAAGCTTGCAATGCGAGCCTTATTACGACGCTTGGAATGTCTTCTAAAATTTATTGCCATTGCGCCGTATGTGCACTCTTGTAGTTATAACCTCGTTTCTGAAGTTGATCGGAGAGCCGTGTTGGTCCACCACGCGAATCGTGATCTCGTCTATGCATTCTGTATCTATCACTGGTAGATATATCGGATTCGAAGGTTCCTGAGAGATGTGAAATCCCGGAGGCACAGAAGTGAAGAACTCGTAGAGCGAGTGTACACTTTTTCCATCTATGAATGAACCTGTTGCAATACTGCACTCGATGCGTATGATACTCACTTTAAATATATTCACAAGGTCATCGGATTCGTGAGCTTCACCTGCAGGTATAATTTTATTGGTTGCGAATCCTAGAAGCGATCCTATGGAGTTTTTCTTTGTAAAATCAACGGTATAAGGACATTTAATAACTGCTTTCATTGTACTATTATTAGGTTTTATGTAGAAGACATCATCATTCAGTCCTAGCTTATCCTTTAGAAACGAATGAATATCACCAATCTCATAGGTTCCATGTGGGATCACAATGGTTTCAGGATTACCATCGCGTATGTAATGAAAATGATTATTTCTGTAGTCTATGTTTGGTATCGAATAAAAGGTTTCAAAATTCAATAATGCAACCTCATAATTGGCATTGGGATCGAGCTGAAGCGGAGGGTTTATAAAAGATGAAATAACTGAATCTGATCCGCTCACTGTAACCGTGTAGCTCATCTTCAGAGTTGTGCAGGAGGTACTAGATCAATAGAAACTGCAAGCACAAGTGTCCGCAGATGACTGAATCAAAATTCTGATATCTCTGTGCATTATAAATGATTTTAACATTCCGTAGATACTTCTCAATCTCAGGAGGAGGTTTCAAGTTACCAAAGCTGTCAAAGTAGTATGCTGTATCACCTTCCTTCCTTACAGCAACCCAGTGTGTTCCTTCATTTTCAGACCTGTCAAGATTAACAACAATCCTCTCCTTGAAATGAGGCTTCGAAGGTAGTTTGTCAATCATGTATACTCCCCTAAAATAAGGAATATCTAGTTGTTTGGCATATAATTGAATATCGATGTTACTTAGGGCTTCTTCCGGTATAAGTAAAGCCCTTTTCCACAGTTTTTTGATCTTTTCTTGCATTTGGATCGATTCTTTTTCATTAAATTTTTCACAATTTCAGAAACGCCCGCCAAAGATGGCGGGTTCATTTGCAAGGATCTTCCTTTCCTCTTCTTAATCAGCTTTTTCCCTTTCCTCTTTTTAAGACCTTTTCCTTTAGTTTCCATGACCTTGTTATGTCTTGCCATTTCTGCAAGCTGCCTATCAGCGAACTTCTTCTTATTGACCGCAGTAGCTATTTGAGCGGCGCCTCCAGCTGCAGCGCCTAAAGCGGCAATGATGGGTATTAGAGGCAAGAACCCTCCTCTCTTCTTCCGTTTTCCAGCACCCAATGCAACCTTCCCTTTCATGATTCCAGCTACTATCCTGGCGGTCAACCTCTCGCCAAAAGTGGAGTCGGACGAATGAACACGTTTCCAAGCCTTCTCAATAAGAACTTTGTCAGCCAAGTGCCTCGAAGCTATATCGTTGTGTTCAGAGTATCTAATGTCGTGTTCCTTGCACGCTTCGTCTAATTGGTTGATTCCAGGATCTCCTCTCTGCAAGCGCTTTTGTAGTTTCGTTCCGGGTCCGCAGTATCTATATCCTGGTAAGTGAACTTCGAATGGTAGCGAATTAATTATTGAATTAATTAATCCAGAACCGCACTTATATGAGGGCGACCTTCCTCTTCGAGCTCCCATGATATACTGATCTCCTTTTATAGGTCATCACCCTCTTTATTCGATATGCATATCAATTAACTATATTTTAGATTTACATGGCTTCGTTACAGATAGGTATATAATCGCAATGTAAGCCTTTTGTAAGTTAGTTGCTAAGATGGAGCTTGTCAAGCAAGAGTGTTCTCTTCCTATCCAGGTATTAGACTTCGAAAGCGACTTTAGATGTAATCGACATGGAAAGCTGTTTCCTTCTAATGTTAGAGCTCTGATCTTAGGAAGCTCAAACGCAGGGAAAACGAATGTATTACTCAATATGTTGCTACACGAGAATGGTCTTCGCTTTGAAAATTTATATATTTATTCAAAGTCTCTCTACCAACCAAAGTATCAGTACCTACTGAAAGTGCTTGAAGGCGTTGATGGAATAGAAGTGAATACAGTCAGTGATGGAGAAGCTGTTATGCAGCCTTCGGAGGTGAAAGAAAATTCTGTCTTTATATTTGATGATGTGATTACTGAAAAGCAGGTGAAGATTGCAGCTTTTTACAGCATGGGCAGACATCGTAACGTTGACTCTGTATATCTAGCGCAATCCTATGCTAAAGTGCCAAAACATTTAATTCGTGACAACACAAATATGATTTTGCTCTTCAGACAGGACAACTTAAATTTGAAGCACATTTATGATGACTATGTAAACACTGATATGGCCTACAATGAATTTAAAGATTTGTGCAAATCCGTTTGGGAGAGTCAATCGGAAGCAAGACCTTTCGTTGTGATAGTTCCAGAGTTTCCCATGAATGAGGGGCGTTATAGAAATGGATTTGACATATATATTAAAGCAGATAAAAATTAAAATGTTCATTCATAGTTCAACATGAGTATCGATAGGTTTGGCTCACAAAGAGGCACTCCAGGTAGAAAAATAATAGATCGTTACATAATAAATAGAGATGGCAAGGGGAACTACCAATTCAAGAACAAGCGATTGTGCAACGTTCAGGATCCTGAAGAAGATAATGATGCTTCAAATAAAGTCTATGTGGACGCAATTGAGAATAGGATGCAGAATTTCACACAACAAAGTTTCAAGGAAGTTGAGCTAATGGTTAAGGAGATGATCAGTGAATTGAGTGAGAAAATGCATAGCTTGGAAATAATGATAAAAGATCAAGTTTCAACTATATGGTCTGCGATCAATCACCTACAGTTAACTACCGCGAATTCCTTTAAATCTAATTTAGAGAATGAGAAGGGAGTTTCATTAGATGCTATTGTAAACACGTTATTGGAAAGATACAATACACAGAGTAATCAAATTTCAGCTCTAGAAAAATCAAGCAGAGGACTAAATGCCAATACGACGATCTTCGTTAAGGAATTCCAGAAGCGTTCGCAGGAATATGAGAGTGAAATCGCTCAATTAAAAGCTAAAATAGAGATGTTAAGTAAGACTAGATGTTTTCAAACGCAAGCTATAAATTGGATGTTATCTGTGATCCTAAATCATTTTCAAAATGGATAGCGAAAGTATAAGGTTGAAAGAATCTGTAGCCAGACACATGAAAGCTGTAAAAGAAAAACTAAGAGCTCTGAAAGGAATCAAGTTCGAAACCCAACATGTTATGTCCGAAGCGTTGAAGCCTGTAACTAAGCCTCTTGAAGAAATCCTGGATAAACAAGAAAAAACGAAACCTTCAGTGACTAAAGATGGAAGAAGTAGCAATGGAGTTGAGACTACTACTACTTACCTGCAGAAGGTACGCTCAAAGGATAAGGATCAGCTAGATGCAACATATGGTGTAAGATATGAAGATGGCAGATATATGCTGGGCAATAAAGACATTCATTTCATAAATGATCAAATCCGGATTGGGGATGCTACATATGAGTCTACACCAGGTTTGAACGAGCTCATCTTTAAGGATTTGCCCGAGATGTCAGCTTACACAAGTGACGACTTGGATACTTACGCACAGATTATGAGAGATACGCTCCTTCACAGAACAGGATACAAGCGACAAGGACGCTTGAAATGTCGTAGATCGTATAAATATACTAATATAATACGCCCGCTTGCTAATAAACATTCAGGACTTGGCATGACGTGGAAGCAGCATAATCCTGAAAAGAAGATAGATTACATCTACTGGAAAAACCCAAACACCTTAGTGAACAGGCTAAGACTTCTCATTGCATCAAGAGACGCCGGTAATAATAGTCACGAACAAGAAATTGAAGAAATCATACGGGAGCTAAAAGCATCTAAAGTTATAGCATGACAGCCAAACAGAATATAGCTAAAGAGCTTCATGCTCCAGCAAGAAGAAACTTCTTACGCCGGAAAATCGTTAGCAAGGGATTGAATGACTTGCTACAAATCGACTTGATTGAAATGATACCATATGCGAGAATTAACAAAAATTTCAGATACATACTGGTTGCAATAAACTTCTACTCGAAAATGGCTTATGCAAGACCTTTAAAGGACAAGACCGGAGCTAGTGTGGCAAAGGGTATGGAAGATATACTACAAGAATTGGAGGCGCCACCCAGGAACATTCAAAGTGATAATGGGAAAGAATTTTATAATAAGTTCTTTAAAAGCTTAATGCAGAAGTATAATATTAACCATTACAGTACCTATAGTAATGTGAAGGCCGCAGCTGTGGAACGTTTAATACGAACCTTGAAGAATATGATGTATCGCGAGTTTTTAAGCCAAGGGTCCTACAAGTGGTTAGATCTTTTGCCCTGTATTATTAAAAAATACAATAATACATTCCATTCTACTATTCGCATGAAACCCAATGAAGTAAAGAACAACGACCTTCTTTTGACTGTGTACAACTACAATCAAGACAGAAGAGAGAAGAGAGGTGCCAAGAAGTTTAGTGTCGGTGATTATGTTAGGGTATCTAAGAATAAAGGACATTTTGAAAAAGGATTTGAATCTAACTGGAGCGTGGAAATTTTTCATGTTCATCATGTGAAGCGTACCAATCCGGCTACATAAATACTTAAGGATAAAAGTGGTGAAGTGATAAAGGGAGCGTTTTATGGACATGAACTAAAAAGGACTAGCTATCCTAATACATATTTAATAGAAAAAGTTTTACGGAGACGTGGAAATAGGATTCTTGTTAAGTGGTATGGATTTCCAGGTTCTGAGTGGATAAATAAAGACAATGTACTGTAATGTAACGAAAAGGAATTAATAAATATGCTTTTCTGTTGCAAACCATTTGAGTTTTATTTTATAAAAACCCTCGTATATACAACATTGCGGGAAAAATTAAATTTACAATACAATATAATTGAATTAAAAAAACCTCACATATACAATATTGAGGGAAAAAGTAAATTTAAAATACAACACAGTTAAACAAAACTTTATATATACAATATCATACATTTGAAAAAATCCTCATATTTACATGCTTGTGGGAAAGCACTAAGTATTGCCAGGTGGTTTAAGGGAGTAATGGCCCCATGCTAGTGTAAAATGGCTTCCTTCCACAAGCTTCCTCTTGTCATCATTCCCATGCAATGCTACTCTATTACTTTCAATTGTGGTAATTTTGTGTTTGTCGGTCCGAAAAGTTTTCTGCAGAGTATATAATTTTGAATGTACGTCTACAAGACAGTTAAAATAGTCATCGAAATCTACTGCTTGCATTCCACATTTGGTGACACCCTTGGATTTCTTAACAAGCTGGCCTTCGTATCTGTATGCATACAACTTCGCGCGTAGTCCAATATACTCGCTCATAGCCTTGCCACCCAATTCGTCCTTGAACAAACCGATTACTTTCTTATTGGCCTGCTTAATGCCATATGCATTGTCTTTTTCAAAATTTGAGGTATCGAAATATTGTGGGTTATCTCTAATAAACCTATAGATATCGGTACTCGTTTCAAAGATAAACGAGTCGGTATCCATATAATTTAATCTCAAGTCCTTTAAATTAGGCTTCATAACATTATAAAAAAATCATACATGATGAATTTAGAAATGTCCAAAATAGCATGACCTGTGTAAATAGGTTTGTTCATAAATACTTCCTCCCTGGCTAGTTCCATGCCCACCAGATCTTCTTCGAAGATGATTCTTCTCAAAAAGGTCGGTCTTGCAATGAGCTTCTTGGCTTGTTTCCACTGGCTAACGATCTTGAAATCTGTATGTTTTCGGACATTTTCAATAAATTTTCCATACACAGCATTGTTCATCTTTTTCCATAAGTTCTGTCCAAACTTAGACTTTTCCTGAGCCCTCTTTGCAGTATTTAAGTCTATGTATGTCTTTAACCAGCGGGATTGCCTGTACTTTACCACTCTGTGAATATGTCTCACAGTCAGGCCATTTTCAATGCACTGCTGCAGGGTTCTGTAGTGCAAGACATATTTGCTTTTATCTTCTAGCGTTGCTAGCAGTTTCTTGAATTGGCCATTGGGTGGGATTGCAGTCTGAGCGCAGAAAGGAAGCTCGTTATGGGCGTCATGAATATGAGCGGGATATTGAAGGTCGACTTCCAAGACATATCCAACATCTGAATCGAGTGAGATTGCCATGAAGTCGATACTGCCAATTTCATCTCTGGTCATCCATCTCAGATCACCACAGGGCAAGGCTGAAATCATGCTCTGGCCGTACAAGTTGATGATGTCCCAATATGATAGGAAGTTCACTGGTGCACTCTGATCGAAGGCTTCCATGTACATGTGGTTGGCCTTGGAGTAGCGCTTCACCACAGTGCACAAGCCCCCTCGGATCCCAGCCTCGAAGAATTCCAGCATACTCTTATCAATAATTAATGAGAGCTTCGCCTTTGTCGATTTCAACATGGCGTCGAAAGCAACTCCTGGTAATGTATAAAACCACGCTGGGTCGAGCTTATACATATCCAGTAGGAGACTTCTGAATTTCTCAAAAATATCTGATAGGAGCAGAACATCTGTTTTCAGATATAAATCGCTGTATTCTCCAAGGTTTTGAATCTTAAAGGAATCCCAGACCTTCGCAGCGTGCCTGTACTCCTCATCGGTGATCCCTTTTCCAGTGAGACGACTGGAAAGCTCCTCCTTAGGAGGTAGTTGCGTCTCTTCAAGTTTTTCTATAGATGTTATATAGTCATAGGGGAATATCCCCTTTGATGTGACCAAGTTAAATTGCTTATTATCAGGGTATTCGGCCCTGGTCAGCTTAAACTCATCTACCTCAAGCATATCAGCAAGGGTGGAAAGCTTATCGTCCAAGAACTTATAGCTATCCAGAAACCTGAACCGAATATTCCTGTACCGTTTGCTGAATGATATATATCGCTCGGAGGTTTGTGCAATGCATGAAATAGGTTGATCATCATATGCCAAATGCCTTATCAGAAAGTGGCTGTCATAATTAGATAAACAATGAAAAAAGATAGGTATGAAATCAGGGACCTTTCGATTTAAATTGCACTTGTTATGAGCAGCACCCAGATATTTACCTGTCACGTGATCATGATCCCTCACCTTAATCTCATTCACAGCAAAACTCCTAAGGCAAATGTGACACTCAGAGGCATTATGGAAACTCTGTTCCTCTTCCTGAGTAAGATGCATCGGGACAATTCTCGAATAAACATCAATGACTTCGTCAGCAATTGATTTCAACTGCTTGATGAAGTTATCAATGGCATTAGAACCCCTGAAGAGGAAGAACTTCGATAATGCCTGATCATGACGGC